>CABHPH010126241.1:0-50339 GCA_902168325.1 Peromyscus nudipes | reverse complement strand
CACACACACACACACACACACACACACACACACACACACACACACACCCCTGGCCAGGTAAGCACTTGGGAGGAAGGAAAATTGCTTTGAATGTGGGCTAGGCTAGAGTAAGACTTAATCACATAAAAACAGGGGAAATAAATGTAGACACCACTCTGGGACAGATATTCTCAGAACAAAGTAGTACTGACTCAGGGCAGGATGGGATCAAAGCAAGGCCACTGATGACTGTTACCTGGTTAGAAAGAGTTAACTCTACCATAAACCCCAATTACAAATGTTCCAGGGCACTGCATCATTGAACCACTGCTTAACTGCCTGAACAGAACACTCCTGCTTCAATGAAAGCCACCTCTTACATAATAAACTCTCTGCTTGGGCCTTTTCCATCTTAGTAAATTCTTTCATTACTCCTATCACCAGCCTATCACCACCACCCCGTACAACAATTTAAAAAGTTACAGGTGATAAATATAACATTGCTCTATCAAATTTATTTAAATAAGTTGAAGTACACGTAAAGGCTTACTAGTAAGTTCTTTACTGCCCATTATCCTGTGGTCAACACATCAAAAGATAATTAAGATTTGGGTCTTTTGTATAAAATTACTATAGTCATCTTTTGTCACCAAATTATTACTAATTCTTAGTGCTTTTTTTTTTTGAGACAGGGTTTCTTGTGTAGTTTTGGTGCCTTTCCTGGAACTTGCTTTGGAGACCAGGCTGGCCTCGAACTCGAGAAATCTGCCTGGCTCTGCCTCCCGAGTGCTGGGATCAAGGCGTGCGCCACCACTGCCCGGCTTTAGTGCTTTCTTTTTCATACTTTCAATTATGTACGTGCGATTGAGTATGTGCACATTATTTCAGGGGCTCTTGGAAGTCAGAAGAGGACATCAGATTCCCTGGAGCTAGAGTTACAGGTGTTTGTAGGCCACCTATATGAGTGTTGGGAACCAAACTCAGGACCTCTTTCCAGAGTATGTACTCTTGAATTGCTGAGCCATTTCTCCTGCCCCCTTTTTACATTCTATTTTTTCAAAATAATTTATTTAAATTTATTTTATGTACATTGGTGTGGAGGTGTCAGGTCCCCTGGAACTGGAGTTACAGACAGTTGTGAGCTGTCATGTGAGTGCTGGAATTGAACCCGGGTCCTCTGGAAGAGCAGCCAATGCTCTTAACCACTGAGCCATCTCTCCAGCCCCTACATTCTATTTTTTGTTTTGAGACAAGGTCTTACTATGTAGCCCTGGCTGTCCTGGAACTCACTATATAGACTAGGTTGGCCTAGTACTCAGAGATTCGCCTGTCTCTGTCTCAGAATGCTGGGATTAAAGGCAAGCGCCATCAACGTCTGACTGCATACTCTTAATTCATCTCTTTTGTTGAGACAGGGTCCTATGTTGCCCAGGCTGACCTTAAACTATGTAAGGAGGATGACCATAAGCACCTAATAATCTTTACCACTATGTTCTTATAAAACTAACTAACTATATTTCTTGTCTTGCTTATAATGTTTTTCTTTGAGGCTGAGTTTCACATTTTTTTTTTTTTGGTTTTTCAAGACAGGGTTTCTCTTTGTAGCTTTGCGCCTTTCCTGGAACTCACTTTGGAGACCAGGCTGGCCTCGAACTCACAGAGATCCGCCTGCCTCTGCCTCCTGAGTGCTGGGATTAAAGGCATGCACCACCACCACTGCCCGGCTGAGTTTCACATTGTAGCTCCACAGTTGGACTAGAATTCATTATGTTGCCCTGGATAGCCTCAAACTCATGGCCCTCCTGCTTTAGCTTCCCAAGTGCTAGAATTTCAAACGTGTTTTACCATGCCCATCTTGTTTTCTAAATATTCTTCCCAGACTGGCCTCAAACTTGAGGCAATCTTCCTTCTTCAGCCTCCTGAATGCTGAAATCACACAAATGAGCCACCATGACCATATCTGCTTATCTGTCTTTCCAAACTTGGCAAAAATGTTCTTTTATGCCTAAATTATCTCTGGGAGATAACACAGTTGCTTTTCTCCCATAAATGTGTGTGTATATATATATATACACACACATTCAATTTTTTTTTTGGTTTTTTGAGGCAGGATTTCTCTGTAGCTTTGGAGCCTGTCCTGGACTAGCTCTGTAGACCAGGCTGCAGGCTGGCCTTGGACTCACAGAGATCCGCCTGCCTCTTAATCCTGAGTGCTGGGATTAAAGGCGTGCACCACCACGGCCTGGCTCATTCAATTTTTTTGAAACAGACTTCACTGTATGACCTGGAACTTACTTTGTAGACCTGGCCTGCCTTTGCTTCCAGAGTGTTGGCATTAAAGCATGTGCTACACCACTGGGAAGTTTCAATTTGAAATTTTTGTAATAGCTGTCATTTTTCCAACTTTTTTTTTTTAACTTCGCATGTAGCCTACATTGAACTTGACTTGCTGATCCCCGTCTCTACCTCCCTAGTGCTGGGATTAAAGAGCCTACAAGTACGTGTCAGCATTCCAAGTTCTTCCTATTTAAAATATTTTTGAAAATGACACATCAAAAAAATGAACTTTGGAGGCTAGCAAAGAACTATCACAAGTCTGTGGCCAGCCTGAGCTACAGTGTGAGACTTCAAAATAAAAAAGTTTATCTTCCTAAGTACAGTTGATCTTGTAGGATTAGCCATATTACTGTAAATATCTTTCCTCAACCTTTCTCAATGTCCTCTTCATATACTGTGCACCTCTCTAAACCTAGCTATCCTTCTTCCTTTACTTAGGAACTCCAGCTGGGCCTGGCAGAGATGGCACATACCCTTGATCCCAGCACTCAGGAGGTAGAGGCAGGCAGATCTCTGAGTTCAAGATCAGTCTGGTCTACAAAGCGAGTTTCAGGACAGCCAGGGCACACAGAAAAACCCTGTCTCGAAAGAAAACAAACAAAGGAACAAACAAACAAACAAAACAACTCCACAGTTGCTTACTTTGTTGGGAAGTTGTCTGTACCCTGTACAAATCTGCCCAAGTTTTCTCAACTATCCTTGATTTAAATGTGTAGATAATTCATTGTCACAAGAACTAAAACTTTCTAAGGAAGTTACCTTTTTAAAGTTTTGAATGTGGTCTCAAAACATAAGCCCTTTAGGGCTGGGTCAAGTGTTTGCTGTGTTTGGATCCTCAGTATCTACATACAAACTGAGCAAAAAGTCTGGCATATTGGTAATTTCAGTACTTGCGGGTGAGTGGAGACAGAATATAAGAGGTTTGCTGGCTAGTCTAGCTGAAACAGACCTCCAGGTTCAACCAGAAGCCCTGTATCAAAAAATAAGGTGGAGGGCGGGTAAGATGGAGGTGCTTGCCACCAAGCTGGTTGACTTGAATTTGATCCCCCAGGACCTACACAGTGGAAGGAAAGAGCTGACTCCTGCAACTAGTTCTCTAGCCTCCTCCAGCACGTTGAGTCACATGGTGTGCCCCAGCCCCCAAATAAATGCATCTAAGAAGTTTAATCATTAAAGACAATCTACTACTAAACTAAGGGTGGGAGGTGCAGATAATACTGACACAGATGCACAGCTTGGAGCTAGTCCTTGAGTTCAAATGCTTTATAAACACATATTTCCCAACTATGGCAGCAAACCCATATAGAACTTTGAGATACTTTGCTCTTACCTAATTTAGATAAGCATCAAAAAGTGGAGCTTGGCAAAAATGCTTCATAACTATTCCAACAGGAGAAACAAATTGGCTTTAATATTCAACCAACACTGGTGTGGTAATTATTTTAATGAAGTGAAATTAACATAAAATTAACCCATTTTAAAGTGAACAATTCATTAACATTTAGTACATTCACAGTATTGTATACCCACCACTTCTACTTAGTTCCAAACATCTTCCTCATCCCAAAGAAGATCCACTACTGGCAGGGTAATTTAAAGACTACTGGCAAAGAAGACAGGATTTCATGTCTTATCTACCAGTGGAAAGGAACCAAAGCTTTGAGGACTTTTTGGACATCTCCAAATGAGCTACAAAAACAGTCTACTTACTGTTTATTTTCAGGATGGATTGAGGCTATTCCTTGCTGGAGAACTATGATATAATGGCAGAAAAACATCATTATATACTCCAGTTTTGGAATTGCAATTTATCTCCCCAATAATGTATACACATTTCACTGGCACTGTTATTTAGGAACTCTGTAAAGTGGGAAAACCTGGAAAAGGCCCTAAAATGTAAAGAACAGCAACAGTCTAATATGGCTGGCCTAAGAGGGAGGAGCTGATGGGCTGGTAATGAGAGATTAGAGAAAAAAAAAGTTAGATGGAAGCAGAGTACCAGCCTCCAAAAGCCTTGCAGGTCACTCAGGATTTTACCATTTATACTGCATGAGAAAGGAAGTTGTTGGACATCCTGGGGAACAGATGGATATGATATATACATATATTTAAATATATATATTTTAAAATTACTGCTTAACGGAAGAATGGCATCTTAACATTTGAGAAACCTGGAAGACAGAGCTATAACCAACAGATCAAGGTTAATGTCTCAAATTACATCATACAGATACCATTTACTATGTCATATAAGGGCTCACAGTATGCATCCAATCTATTTCATAAACACAGTCTCTCTCTCTCTCTCTCTCACTCTCTCTCTATGTAAATATGAATGGTGGAAAAGCTTTTCATGATAATGAAACATGTGAAAAGAGCCCTTTAATTCAAAATTTAGGATAACAATTTCTCATGAAGCAGAGAGGGGAATTTCCATCTGAGAGGAGCACAGGATTTTTTAAGGTAATGTTCTGAATCGTCACATGGGTGATGAATCCACACATAAAACTCTGCAATTTTTTCTAATAAACCCACTGAAAATGGGGGGTGGGAAGCCAGGCATAGTGGCGCATGCATATATAATCTCAGCCAGATTTCTGAGTTCAAGGCCAGCCTGGTATACATAGTGAGTTCCCTGACAGTCAGGGCTACATAATAGAGGCCCTGTCTCCAAAAAAAGAGGGGGCAAAATAATACAAAGACTTCTCTGTATGCCCTTAGATTCCCTAAATCTAACACACTTTACCCATTTGCTCTATTCTTATTTTTCCCATATCAATTTTAGGTTATTTTTATTTATCTTAAAATAGACAAAAATGTGTGCATTTGTGGTATACAGCATATTTTGATATATACATTGCAAACACTAAAACAAAGCTACTTAACATCAATTATGTCACTTTTTGGGCTAAGAACATGTAAAATCTAGTAAGCAATTTTCAAGTATGGAACAGATTACTATTAACTATTATCACCATTTTGTACAATGGATCTCTTGAATTTGTTCCTCTTGTCTAACTTTGCATTCTATGACCAATATTTCCATAATCTATTCCCTTCCATGTACATTTTTACATATGCTAGTTTTTCAATCATTTGATAAGTTGCTTATACGATGGTTCCTTGTACCTAAATTTTCAATATGTATTTTTCACCAAACAAGGGATATTCTTTCATAAACACATTACAATTATCACAAACAAGAAATTATCAGTAGTAATATTTTATCTACTGGCCTTAGTCAAATTTCATCGATTTTCCAATGAAATTTAGAGTGAAAGAGAAATAAATTATGAGAAAGAACCCTGATTTTTAAAAATAATTTATTTTTCCTTGTTCTAGGATCCAGCTGAGGATCACATGTTGCATTTAGTTGTGACTTGTTAAACTGCATTAATTCCTTCAATCTGGAACAGTTCTTCACCATCTGTCTTTCACGACCTTGCCATTTTTGAAGCATACAAACCATTTCTTTCAGGAGGATGTCCATCACTTTATGTAAAATGTTATACTATAATCTTTGTAGGTCTTATGAATTTCACAATTTAAAAGACGAGACGCAACTTGGAGAAATAAGAACCCGGAAGCAGTAAATTTTGAGGCACTGATTAGCATTTTTTTAAAATCAGTAAAGACAATTTGTCAAAGCTGTGGATTCTTTTTAAATAACCATTTTCTACCGATTACAAAATATTATCAAATAGAAAAAATTCTCAAAGAACCTTCCTTTGTAATCATCTGCACTTTCTCCTGTCCTAGGAAGGAGGCCTTGGCTATAATAAATTTAAAAAACAAACAAAAACTATCGCGTCACAATCTTTGCTCTTTCCCAGGCGCCATTTTCTGCCCTAGGCACCGCCCCTCCTCCACAGTTTGCCCCACCTCAGACCTTAGCCTCGTTCCCAGGAGCCAGGCACCCTCCCCATACCACCACTCCCTCCGCCCCTCGGCCCACAGCTATAGGCTATGGAGTTGCTCTTCAGCTGACGCCACCAAGCTCGTCTGGTTCACAGGCGCTCCAAGTACTTGTAGGCCGTTCCTCGCAACCGACGCAACGTTTCGTAACACACGCCACGCCCCCGCGTTAAGTACGGAGCCAGCCTCTTTTCCAGGCTCCAGGTTCCCAGACGCAGTCCCCTCTCACCCCCTCCCCAAAAGATGCAGTCCTCTACCTCCAAGGCCGTTTCCCTCACGCCCCACCTCTGCCACAAACAAACCCCACTTTGTCCTCAGGCGGCTGACTGCCCCACTCAGGTCCCGCCTCTTCCCCAAACGTTGCGATTCATTCACTAGCACCTCCACGCCCCCCATCTCCCGCTGGCCCACCAAGCCCCTTCCCCGCCTCGCACTGCTTCCTCAGAATTTGGCTTCTAAGAACCCCGCGGATAATAACGCCCCCACAGTTCCCTTGGCCAAGGCTTCATTGAAGCCCAGCCTCACCAGCTTTCGCCAGCTCGCAGTGGACGCTCTCGCCCATTCTCGACTTGGCGCCACTGTTCGTCCAGGCCTGGCATTGCCTCGCGCTGTCTGTCTCTCTCCTCAGAGGAGGCCGGGATGGCAGCTGCAGCTGGGTCCGCTGCGACCGCCGCCATCACCGTCCGTCCTCCTCCAACTGCCGACGCAACTGAAGCTAGGAAGAGGACCCTCAACTGGCACTTCCGGATTCTGTCCCGGAAACGGAAGCAGAGCCCCCCAACAACCAGGGGGCTACTGCCATCTTGGAAACGTCACAATTAGACGGAAAATGTGTGGTGGGCTGTGATTTGTGCAACTAATACCAGGGGTTAACCCTCCAGTTTGGAACTAAGACACTAGTGCCTTGTGGAATTCTAACACTAGGTCAAAAGGTCTTATGGAAGGTGGAGGCCAAAGGTTTTCAAGATGAGCAAATATGTGCGTTTAGGGTCTCATAAAGAGTGCTTATGGCAAGTCTTCCTGACCCTTGCTCTGTTGAGGACCGTGGCCCCTACTGTGAAAGCAGCATTTTTGTTAGCCTAACTAGAATTACCTTTCATTGCACTACTCTTCTCATCCATCAAAACCAAATGTAGGGGCTGGAGAGATGTCACAGTGGTTAAGGGCTCGTGTTGCTCTTGCAAAGATGGGGATTCAATTCCCAGTATCCACATGGTGGCTCACAACCATCTAAACACCAGTTCCAGGGGATCAGCAGGAATGCAAAAGGTGTAGATACATGCATATAGGGAAAACATTCATACACATAGAGTAAAATGGTTTTTTTTTGGTTTTGTTTTTTTCGAGATAGGGTTTCTCTGTGTATCCCTGGCTGTCCTGGAACTTGCTCTCTAGATCAGGGTGGCCTCAAACAGAGATCCTCCTGCCTCCGGAATGCTGAGATCAAAGGCCTGTGCCACCACTGCCCGCTCTATTTTTTTTTAATAAAATACAAAAAGTTTACCACCTCCTGAGAGCCTCACAGCTGGAAGGCTTGCCTTCCTGAACTAGGGTGTGTGTGTGTGTGTGTGTGATCTGTCTTTCCCCAGAATTGCCCCCAACTCTATGAAGCCCATTTGATTTGCCTTGATCCAACTGCCTTAGCCTCCGAAGTGTAGATTACTGGCATGCACTTCAACACTCAGCTTCCTGAACTAGAGTTACTCACCAGACAAATCTGAAGTCAGCTCTAAACCATGTGTTTGTTGGAGGCATAACAAATAGCCAGTATACCCAATTTAAGTGACTTGTTGGACTTAAATAAATGCTTCAGGTGGCAGGTACTGTATTTTTTGGCCCATGATTAACAATGGGGGAAGCAGAGAGCCAGAAATGCCAAATTATTTGTCCCCAGCTAGGATGTGCTGTAGCAGTGCAGACCTAGTTGCAGAGCTGTGACCTTAAACACCAGGCAGATCCTCAAACTGTGGTCACAGGCTATCAGCTCAAGAAACCCTCTTGGGGGTTTCACTAAGTCAACACTATTTCTGCAGTATCTTCATTCTCATAATCATGCATATATAATGGAATTACCCAGAGGGTACTTTGGAATAAGCAAAAATTCTTTGGGTGTCCTCAAATCTTTATATAAAGGAATCTGAAGCCAAACATTTGAAAACCATTGAACTGGCCAGGGTTTCTTTTGTTGTGTTTCTGATATAGGGTCTCAATTCTGAATATGAAGCTCAGGTTGGCCTTGAACTCATGGTGATCCTCCTGCCTTAGTCTTTCGAATGCTAGGAGTACAGGGTCACAAGTGTGCCAGGCTCTAGGCCAGACTTTAACTTCAGCACTATTTTAATTTCTTCATTGTGGGAAGCACTGTAGGATATTAACCTGTGCCCTGACCTCTTCTTCTAGAAGTGGTGGCAACCCTCAAGACAACAAAAGCTGTGTACCTCCAAGACATTACCAGATGTCCTCTAGTGGGGAGGTTGTCTCTGGAGGAGAAACATCCTACTAGGCTGTTTACCATTTTCTATTAGGGCTCTCAGCCCTACAGGTTGGTGATGACTTTCTCTGTACCACTTCACCTACTTTTCTATTGGCCATCCTCACCTGCTGACAACCCACAAACTCCCCAAGATCATGACTTTGGGGCTGGTTTAGTGATTGCCTTCATTATTAACAAATAGTACACACAGGCAAGAACAAACTTTTACGACTTGCCTTTCCATACCTACATAAATCCATGTGCACTCTCACAAGATCTAATTTACCTTAGTTTCAGTTAGCTTCTGTAGGGAGTTTGATAGTGGTGGTGGGGTGTCTGTTAGTATGATTCTATCCTCTAATCCAACCTGACACAGATGAGGTCACTTCACTGCATGAGCCCTGAAGGAAAAAGAATGAACTCCTTTAACTTGCTCCCCACCCCCAAAGAACATAAAGTATTAAAATGGAGTTTGGCACAAGTAGATAGCTTATCTTTAAACCCATCTAAATCCGACTTTTATTGCCTCTCTGCAATCTGTTTCTCCCCATCCCTGGAGCTGGTTTCTTCACCTTCCAGGGGCCAATCTCCTCCCATACCTAAGAATGGGCATAGGAAGTCTGCTGAGGAATTTGTGGATATCCCATCCATTACAAAACTGACAGAAATGGGAATGTGTCCTTTTTTTTTTTTTTTGAGACAGGGTTTCCCTGTGTAGCCCAAGCTGGCCTTGAACTTAAGAGATCTGCCTGCCTCTGCCTCCCGAGTGATGGATTTAAAGGTGTTCACTACTACCACTGGACTGTACTTTTCCAACTCTGGGACTGGACAGCCATTGTGGCACATTGTAGTTTCAAACTGAGATTTCTAAGTGCTTACAAGGACAGTGATTAAGAGGTTCATTAGGTCACCACTGCTGTGCGTCCATAAACAGCCACTTAGGCTTGCTAATATTTGCACTTGCCTGGACCTGCCCACCCCTTTTACTTACAAGTCTCTTCCCAAGATGGTGGGATGGGTATTCATGGACAGAGGAAATTAAGGCCCTATTCTCACTTGAAGCTAAGTCTTAGCTGTGCCACTGTGTGCTGTGTGTACAAAGATGTGGAAGCCTGAAGTCAACAAAGGGTGTCATCCTCAATTCCTCTCCACTTTATTTTGTGAGACCTGGAGTTCACCAGTTCTTTAGACTGCTGGCCAGCAAGCTCCAGGGATTCTGCTGTCTCTACTCACCAGTATTGAGATTACTAGTGCCCATTACACCCAGTTTTTTTTTTTTGTTTTGTTTTTCGAGACAGGGTTTCTCTGTATAACAGTCCTGGCTGTCCTGGAACTTGCTTTGTAGACCAGGCTGGTCTCGAACTCAATGAGATCCACCTGACTCTGCCTCCCAAGTACTGAGATTAAAGGCATGCACCACCACTGCCTGGCTATACCTAGCTTTTTAATCATGAGTGCTGGGGAGCTTAATTCAGGCTTTCAAGCTTGCATAATAGCAAGCATGTTACCAACTAAACCATCTCCAAAGCTCAAGCTGTTGCAAACTTCACCATACAGATAATTTCCAGAATTTCCAGAAACCAGTAGTCCAAACTTCAGGCTCTATGACTTCACTCTTGAACTTTTCTAAGTCTATTCAAGGATTCCTTTTATATAAGCAGTGGTCAAAAATCTACTCTCATTCTCTAAATGGCCTCTTCATAGTGTCAGCCAGACATATAGTCATATTGGATCTTTCTGCCTTATACCATTCTGGATATACTGGGCCTTCCAAATTTCTTCCAACTTATATATACTTTCTGCCTCTTCTGTCAGGCTTGTCCACACTGCTGGATAAATCTAACTCCTTTCTGCTCAGTTATTGATTCCCAGTAACACAATTAAGTCTGCCCTACTGCTTCAACTCATCCCACCAGTTTATGTGCAATTCCGTCAAGTTTTTTTTTTTCTTTCATAGTTCCACCACACTTCCAGGCAACTCCTTCCCAATGATTTTAGTTGATGGGACCAGGTATGGATTCACCAATGTCCCAGTAATCATCCTAGCTTAAGCCCCCTTGCCTTTATGATGATTTACAACCAGACTTTTCATTTTAGACTTTTTTTTTAATATTTCATACAGCGATTATGGTGCATTCATGAACCCAATCCCCCCAAACCCCACTAGAAGGGCACCCTCCCTTGCCCTCCCACCCCATTTAAGGGTCCCAAGGCTTAGGGTGGAGGAAGGGGAGCAAACCATCCATCCAGGAGACTGTCCTTGCCCTGCCTTACCCTCCCATGGATTGGGATATAACAACTGGGCACAAGCTCCCACATGTCCCCTGCTTGTGCACATATACATACTATATATGGCTCCTCACAAAGCTGGTCAATTCCTGGCAGAGCCCCTACTCAACAGCACCGAGTGGGGGACAGGGCATGAGGGCTAGGCAGAGCTGGGCTGGGGAGACCCTGAGAAGGAAGGAGGCCCCGGCTACAGGACTGAAGGAGGGAAAAAAATAGGCCCCCAAATGTCCATCTCCCAGTCTCTGGTAGTTCTCAGGTCCCCCTATAGCTGGAGACACTACATGGGGAGGAAGGTGGCTGAGGCATGCTTTCCCATAGCCAATCCCGGGGTCTAGTGATGGTCAGGATCTGAATAGGGTCTGTTCCTGCCTCTGAAAGGCTGGGAGTGGGACTTCATTGCACAAAATACTGTAGGAGGGCCAACACTCAGGGAGTAGGGCCCAGCCAGTCTGTATACAGAGATATTGCATTAAAAAGTGAGAACCTCATTAAAAATAATAATAAAAAAAAATAAAAGAAACTAACAAAAAAGAAGGCCCATACAGAGGCAGGTGGGACAGGTGGGAAATCAGGCAGAGGATGCCTCAGACCCAAGGCATCACCACCTTCTACTCAAAGTCAATCAAGGGCCCTGGCCTGGGCAAGCTCCAAACCTCTGGCTGGCCATGGGGTAGTTAGTGGTCCTGGGGGAGAGCATGATGAAGAGGGGAAGGCCTAGCCTTAGTGTGGGAGACTGACATGGCCATTCTGTCCGCCGGCAACTACCAAGACAGAGACACATCAAGCAAAGTAGTGGTGAGAGCTTTGTTAGCACCCAGCAGACAGGCCAATGGTTGACTTGACAGGCCAGTGGATGGGTTGAAAGGCCAGGCCAGTTGTTGGGTGTTTAGGCAGGTGGCAGGGGACAAGTTGGTAGCAAAGTGTGGCTCAGGCAGGTAGGCAGGCAACAAGCAGGGAGGACTGCAGATGGGGGCTGCCCTGCGAGGGGTGTGGCATCCCTCCAGCTGCTGCCTGCTGGGGCCTTGGTCTGTGGCTTAGAACTTGGCTTAGAACTCCGTATCCACCACACGGAAAGCTGGCCTGCCTGCAGGGGAAAGTAGAGTGAATGGCTGTTAGTGGATAAGCAGACAGGTGGGTGGAGCAAGAGGAGGGGAGGGCCACACGTACCTGAGTCAGGCATAGAAGAAGACCTAATATTGGCCTCCTTTTGTAGCTGTACCTCCTTTAGTGCAAATATGGAAGTAGCTGTGGATAAAGAGACATGTAAGTGGGGGATGACCTGTGGGTCTACCCAGAACAAAACTCACATGGCCTCACTGAGTGAATTAGAACAAGTTGCCTCTTCTTTGAGAAGCTTGACTTTCTTCTATCAAACTGCCTGTAACTAAAGATGGGACATGGACTACTACTGGAAAACTGCATGAGATAAAAAATGTATTAAGTTTATCAGGTATAATAATGTTAATATAAATACTACCTACAAATCTACATGCAAGGTGGTGGTTTGGGATTTAATAATGGGTAGATATGAAAGGTCAACAATTTTTTTGTGTAATGAACTTTGGTTTTACTTTTGAGACATGGTCTTTATAACCCTGGCTCTGCTGGAACTCACTATGTAGACCTGGCTGGCCTTGAATTGACAGAAATCCACATTCCTCTTTCTTCTGTGTGCTGAGATTTTTAAGCCAGGCATAGTGGCTCATGCCTGTAATCTCATTTACTAGGAGTCTGAGACAGGAGGATTGTCACAAGTTCCAGGCTAGCCTAGGCAACAATAGTGAAGAGGATAAGAGTGTCCCCCAGAATAAAAACAGCAGCCCACCAAAATGAGGTTTTTAAAAATCTTTATAGAAAGCCAGGTGTGGTAACATGCACCTACTAATTTCAGCACTTGGGAGGTGGTGGCAAGACGAGTTCAAGGTCATCCTAAGCTACATAGCAAGCCTAAGGTCTATCTGATTCACATGAATATTTGCCTCAAACCACACCACAAGCCAGGGCTACCTAGCACAACCTTGACTCAAAAGAATCCCCCAGCTAGCTCTATTATTACAGGAAGGGGCCGGGAATGCCAAATACAGTATAAGGAAGCTTTAGGGGAACCTCTCCCATTGGTTTTGAACTGTCTGAAAGTTATATGGGTGCTTAGTTTGCAAAAACTGTGGTGTACACTTTTTTTGGATGATATTGCATCTGTATGTACTATATGAGAATTTTCATAAAAATTGAAAGGAATCCAAGATGAAAACAAAATTTCTTCCTAATAGATATAACCTGCCACATGTGCATGAGGATGTTCCCTCCTTAGTGATGGCACAAACCAGCACCCTACATCCCAGTGGTTCTGCTCTCCACAGCCCCAACTTGAGCCACCCACTCATTCCCCAACTACACTCACTGTCAGGAAGTTTGTGGATCCGCTCCCCCAGACTGAGGAAGAATGGATGTTTCATGGCATCCTCAGCAGAAATCCGATTGCGACCCTCAAACTGAGTTGGACAGAAGAAACTGTATTGGTATATTGTTACTTTCAACATAGGTCTCTTGACCTGCCCTCCTCAGAGCCTGCTCTTGGGGAAGGTCCCATTTCCTACACCTGGAACCCCATCCCTGTTAAGGTTGGCCTCCAAAGATGGTCTCACCTGTAGCAGCTTGTTGAGGAGGTCAGCTCCGTCGCTATCAAGTCTAACACAAAGATAAGGAGATGCACTTTACATTGAGTTCAGACATTCTGGTCCCTAATGCCCACCTACCCATCAGCCTCACCGGGGTGCATGGCTCAGAAGGGCCTCAGCTCGGTACTTAGGGTAGTTGTATGTTCTAAACTCTTCATTGGATAGGATGCCTGGCCATGTCTCCTCAGTTGGGGTTCCTAGTATAGAAGACAAGCAAGTTACCCCAAACATCTCAGGTCTTTCCTGCATGTCCCCACAGCTCCTTAGGCACAAACTTCCTCCTCACCCAAAATGCGGAAGATGAAGTGCAGCTGTTCTTCCACTGTGGAGCCCGGAAAGAGGGGCCGGCCTGTGGCCATCTCATAGAAGATGCAGCCCACACCCCTGGGCAAGAAAGGCACCATGAGTAGGGGAAGTTGGCTGGGGAGTTACTCCCTTCCACACTTCCACCTCTCCTCACCACATGTCAATTTGGGTAGAGTAGTCTGTGGATCCGAGAAGGATATCAGGGGGCCGGTACCACAATGTCACCACTTCATTGGAGTATGTTTTAGTAGGGATTGACTTGGCACGTGCCAGGCCTGGGAGGCAAAAAAAAAAAAAAAAAAAAAAAAAAAAGAGCAGCTGGAATGAGGAGGCTGTGGGCAAAGCTTGGAATAGAGTATAACTGGGACTAAGAATGCCTGCCATAACCAAAGTCTGGAGAGGCTGAAGGGGAATGAAGCTGGGTGGTCATAGGGAAGTGAGTTGCTTGGAGATTAAGGCTGAGGAGTCAGAGGGAAGAAAGGGGAGGCTGATGGTACCGAAGTCTGCCAGTTTGAGCTCTCCCCTCTCGTTGATGAGTAGGTTCTGGGGCTTGAGGTCTCGGTGTAGCACCTTCTGCCTGTGGCAGTAGGCCAGGCCACGGAGCAACTGGAACAGGAACAGCTGCAGACCCATGAACGGTAGGCAGAAGTCAAAAGATATCCACTAGCCCATTACTACTTGGCAGCAGGCAGGCACTGCTCCCTCCCAAACATCCCAATGTCTTATCACAGAAAAGATGACAGGCTCCCAATGTCCCCCAAGAGCTCCCAGTAAAAACATCATACAGGAAGACTGTTCCTGGGAGATTTGTACAGTGAGTGGGTGAGTGGGGGGCCCCTCCTAATCCTGCTTTCTGTCCCACACCCACTTTCACATTGTGCATGTTGATGACATTCCCACAGTCATCCAGGTACTGCTTCAGGTCCTTGTCCTGAGGACAAAAGAGGTAGTACAGGAACAAGAGTCACATACTATGGCTCCTGGCCATTTTCCCACCTCCCTGGGGTCTACTGCTATCCAACCTTACCAAGTATTCAAAGACAAGGGTGAGGGATTTCTCTGTGTGGATAATGTCATGTAGTGTGACGATGTTGGCATGCTTGAGGTCCTTGAGCAGAGATACTGTAGAAAGCATGGAACAGAATAGAGCAACAGTGAGAGCCCCATCCTCAAAATAAAGATAAGGACCAGACAGATATGAGCTTAGAGGTTTCCTTCTTTCCCTGTGCAGTTTAGGGTAATGCCTCAGAGCACCTAGCTCTGATTTACAATATGCTAAGAAGTAGGTGTGTCTCAATGGTCCACATGTAGAAAATAAGGCTTAGACAAGAGTACCAAGCAAGAGTGTGGGACTACAGCCCCAACTTCATGTGACACTATATTTTCACAATCTGCTTTTGCTTTCTGGGAAGGGGTCTTGTCCAAACCTAAGCACACAGGCTGGAATTTATATTCATTTTTTGTGTAATTCAAATCTATTCCAAGTGATTTTCTGAACACTTTAAGGAGTGCTCGAAGAATGAAAGCAAACACCATAATATGTAATTAATTCACCTTCCTTGATTCATTTAGATCCCTAATTACCTTGATTATTACCTGGGTATATAGATGGTGGGTACTCTCATGAAGGCCACAATGTTGCAAAGGTAAGGAGAGAAGGTCCGAAAAACCCCAGTCTTTGAATCCTTACTCACCATAGAGAGTGTGTGTGTCATGGAGTCAAGAAAGTCTAAGGATGGGGTCTGTACCTTCCCGGATAGCAGTGCAGGGTGCCCCTTCTTCATGTTCCAGTCTGATCTCCTTGAGTGCCACAAGGTTGTCTGTGAGCTTGCTTTTGCCTTTGTAGACAGTGGCATAGGTACCCTGGAGTGTGAGGAAGTACGACAGCAGAGGTGCAACAAGGTTGCATGCAGTTCATACTGACCCCCATCCTCACCATGGTCCTCTTTTGATTGTCTCACCTCACCCAGCTTGTCCAGCTTGATGTAGGTCTCCAGTTTTCCAAAGCCAATCTCAGACTGTGGGGTAAAGGAGGTACGCTGAAGCAGGCTGGAGCAGGGCACTGGGAGAGTGGGATAGGTGGTAGACAAAAAGATGCTTACCAGGCTAACACGGCGGAGGCGCCGGCTAAGAGGCTTGTCAAAGATGGGGCTATTGAGGGTCAGCTTTTCAAGGTAGCCCTCGGGCAGCCGGATGTCAGCTGGTAGTGACAGGCGTTTGTTGATGTCCTAGGAGCCAAGATGAAAGAGAAGCATGATCATAAGCTCCACCTCCCCAAACACAACCCCATTCTCCAGCTCTCCCATCAGTGAGACAGGAATCAAGTACCTCAGTGGAGATCTTCCGTGGTGGGTGGTTGCGCATGCGTACTCTCACTGGAGACTGCACCTCATCTGAGGATGTGGCTGAAGCCTGATCACTCTCCCCATCAGACCCCATCTTCATGTCCTCGTGCACAATTTCTGGTGGTGGGGAGAGGGAAATGCCAGGCCATTGGAGTCAAGAACACTCCCTCCTGCCCCCAAAACAATACATTCCTTCATCATATCCATGTGTATACATCGCCCCTAGAGCAGACTAGGAAATCCAGGTGGGCCCAGGACAGATATGGAAGGGGCATGGTTATCTAGTAGAGCATACTCCATCAGAGATGAGCTGAGATGGTAGCTGCCCATGGGTCAGAAGGCTAGTGGTGACAGATATTGCCAAGAGCCCTGAGAAGGCAGACCCAATGAGACTGAGAGGGCCACCACAGAGTGCAGGAAAAAGGCAGAGAACCTTGGGGCAGCTGCAATAGGCAAGGTACCATTCCTCCCGCCTGGGGCCTGGATATAAAGTCAAGGAAGGAGGTACAGAAAGTGTTAGAAATGGATGACAGGGAACGGGGAGAAAATGAAAAAAGGAAGGAAAACAAGAGTCTAAGGAATGCACTGGGAGGTAGTATCTGGGAGCTGGGGCAGGGAGAGAGAATGATCAAAGTAGACTCACCTGGTGCAGAGCTGAGTGGGCCCCGTCCAGAGCGAAGCTCCCCAGGGGCAACACGGGTAGGGGCCTCTCCAAGGTCACTGCCACCACCACCACCACTCTCATCCAGGCCTATCTGCTCAGGGGCACCATTGGTCTTGTCTATGCCTCGGCCCCCTCGGAGTGTCATTGACAGCTGCCGTTTGATCTTCTTCATCCGATCCATGGCAACCTGAACAGGGGACATGAACAGAAATGGGGACCACATTAGCATCTGCTTGATCATCATGGGTCCCTGAAAGACCACAACAACCTAGAACATGTCAGTGCCCACTCAACCACTACAGATACTTGGAAATTTAGCATGGATAGGGCCCTTTGTTATTGTTAGCCCATCCCTAAGTAGTCTACCTGGGTACTAAGACTTGGGTGGCTGGCTGAGGACAAGGGTCCACTCAGTAGATTGTTGGTCTCTAGGGCAATAGTCTCACTGTGGGAGCATAGGACTCCACAGCAGCTATCCTCAGGTGCAGCAGCAGTGACAGACGCAACCACAGTTGGGACAAGAGGTTCAGTTAAAACCAAAGGACTAGTGACAAGGTCCTGGGTGCGCCCATAGAATGGCATGTTTCGATGGCACCAGCCCCACATTGCCCCCAACTGCCAGGCAGAATGCTCCCTGTGGCCCACAGGGACCCTCTCACTTCCCCCAGCAACCACTGTCATGGTGACTAATGGGTCACCCCACTTCTCTATCCAAATGGGGGGAGGGCTGCAAAGGCCCAACCACTAGATGCAGTTGTGGGGGGGGGTATGTCTCAACACACAGCATCTATCCTCAGAGCTGCTAGAAAGGTTCGATAGGGTTAGAATCCACAGGGTCCAAATCCAGGTTTTTAAAAAGCTAGGTCATATTTCTTTTCTCCTTAGAGAATATACCACATCTTCCTTATCATCCCAAATAAACACAGCAATCCTCACTGGGGCCCATATGTCTTATATACTTCACTCACCCCCATTACTTCTCTGGTCTCACCTCTTCCTTGATCATTCCTAGTTGTTGTTCTGCACCACACCCAACAGTTTATACCTCAGGATCTGTACACTGGTTGTTTTGAAGACTGTAAAATATTTCACTCCCCATCCTCTCCAGCCCATTGTTCAAACATCGCATTTTTCATGAGGCTTCCATGAGTTACTTTATTTAAAGTCTCAGTCTTGAGCTCCCACACCTTGCCAATGTGTCCCCTAGTTCTCACTATCACCTCAGAAATAATACCATCTACTTATTGGTTTCTTTTTTTTTTAAACTGTCTGTCTTCTCACCGCTGTAACTAGAAGATGTGCTCCACCAGGGTAATTTCTGTATGTTGAGGCCATAGCTATAGCCTAAGAACCTGGAATAGTGACTGACACTGAGTAGAAGCTCAAAAAGTACATACAGAAGCAGTGAATCAAGGGGCTGAGAGCCTAGGACCAGCCTTTATTGAGGTGAGTCCCAGACACAGACTACCCCAAAGAAAACACCCAGGGATGCTAGAATTGACAGGAAGATGACCTAGATGGGCTGCTGGAGGGGATGGGGGTACCAAAAGGTTTAGGTCGGTATTCTTCTGGGCTCTGGGCCAGCAAGGAGGGGGAAAGACCTGGCTCAGGAACCATCTGTACTCACAGCAGGTCTTGAGATGGCCCAGGGCCCAAGGGAAGTAGAGCTAGATAGGAGGTTGAGGATAAGGCCAGGGATGGATTCAAGAAGAGAAATGGTTCATCTGTTACCTTGAAACAAAGTGCTTACTCCAGCAGTTCCTACTCCCACTTCTGCCTGCTACCTCTAGAAGGGAGGCAGAGTCAGCCTAGCAGAAGAAACCTCAGATAGATAAGGGTAAGATCCACCCACAAAGAACCCAGAATACCACCATAAAACTCTGACCTTGGAGGCTGAACACTGGATCTAAGGTCTAGAAAGTGGCCAGCTCTGAGACTTCCTTTTGTCCCCATATGACATTCATACTCAGTTATTTTGTATGTGGTGACAGGAATAAGGGAAGGGGCTAAGAAAACGAGGGATGGGGAGGGAGCTATGAATTAATTTATGACCACAAACTGGAACCCTCAATGACTGGACATTTTCCAGAACTCATCTTTTGGGGGATTTTTTTTTCCGTTTCTTTTGAGACAGGGTTTCTCTGTGTAGCTTTGTGCCTTTCCTGGCACTCACTTGGTAGCCCAGGCTGGCCTCGAATTCACAGAGATCCTCCTGGCTCTGCCTCCCGAGTGCTGGGATTAAAGGCGTGCGCCACCACCGCCCGGCTTTTGGGGGATTTTAAGAAGACAGGATATTATATAACACTTTGAGGGGGACAGACCCTTAGAATCAGATACACTTAAGCATTTATGAGCAGCAAAACTTAAATACCATAATTTCAGTTTCTGAGCTTACAGACTTCAGAATAAGCAAAGAAGCAAGAATTGGGAAATAGAATTCCACAACTGCCGGGCGGTGGTGGCGCATGCTTTTAATCCCAGCACTCGGGAGGCAGAGCCAGGAGGATCTCTGTGAGTTTGAGGCCAGCCTGGTCTACAGAGCGAGCTCCAGGAAAGGCGCAAAGCTACACAGAGAAACCCTGTCTCGAAAAACCAAAAAAGAATTCCACAACTATATGGTATTTGTCCTTCTTGGCACTTCCCCCACAAAAAGACAAACTGACCCGTCCCCAGGCTACTCTCATACCAGGACACTCACACTAAATCCGACCACTGGGCATACAGTTGTCATACTCTAATAAGTCAACACATTCTATTCTACCCTGACCTCTATTAAGCACACACTAGACCCTCAAGAAGGCTCTCACTACATCTTTTTTTTTGAGACAGGGTTTCTCTGTGTAGCTTTGGAGCCTGTCCTGGAACTCACTTGGTAGCCCAGGCTGGTCTCGAACTCACAGAGATCCGCCTGCCTCTGCCTCCCAAGTGCTGGGATTAAAGGCATGCCCTCACTACACCTAACTCCCAATAACATTCATGATTTCTCTTTTTACCTCTAACTCCCTTTAGCACTCAAAACTCTGTTAGTATGTATTTGCCCTCTTTAAGCAACTCCTGTCACCACCATATTCTGAGTCCCTTCCTAGTCTCGATGCTTCTTAGCCTCTCTGTAGCACTGCCCTACCCCAGTAACATAGTGTCCCCTCTGGATTCTGATCCTCATTAACATGCACTCAAGGTGCTCTACAGCTGACCCAAATCAGCATTCTCTGGACCTTCACACTTCTCTGAGTCACATTAGTACATAGTGAACCTTGTACAATCCCTGACCAGTTTTTTTTTTTTTTTTTTTTTTTTACACTCAGGCCCCTTCACAGTTGTGAGCATCATGTGCACGCTGGGATCTGAACTCAGGTAGTCTGGAAAAGCAGTATATGCTCTTAATAGCTGAACCATCTCTCTAGCCCTTACCTTTACAGTTGTGACCATCATTAACATACATTCTGTCCTGTACTTCCACTATACTGTCCTTTCCCTCAGCACAAACTGAATCTTCACAGTCTTGACCCCTACTAGCACACATCAGGCTTCACCCAGTCCTGACTCCCTATTAGCACACCTTGAATCCTTACTTAGCCCTACTATTCTCCAGGGACAAACACACTCTTCTATATCAGACTGACCCTCATTTATAGCTCCTCTATTTAACCCTGACCCCCATTAACATACACTTGAGTTCTTCATGGCTCCAATTCACTTTGGCACACTTTACACCATCACCTATTCCTATCCCCTCTGCTTCAACCCCTACCCCCTATTAATATTAATCCTTTGGTTCACAACTGATTTCCTTCATAGCTCTATTTCTTCCACTACACACTAGATTCCCATCCCCCCCAAATCTGTCCCTGTAGCACTCCCTGATTCAACACACTTCAGTGGCCCATGAACAGGAAGAACACAGTATTCACAATGTTCTGATGTTCATCAGCATATTTTACTTTATGCTCTCGTCCCCCAATAGCATACATTTAAGTGTCTGTGTAGTTTTAAAACCACAGTAGCAGCCTCTAGAGCAGCGATTCTCAATCTTCCTAATACTGTGACCCTTTGAGTTCTTCATGTTGTGACTCCCAATTTCAAATTATTTTTGTTGCTACTTCATAGCTATAATTTTGCTACTGTTGTGGCTCATAATGCAAATATCTGATATGCAGGATATCTAATATGTGACCCCCAGAGGGGTAGTGACCTACAGGTTGAAAACCACTGCTCTAGAACTTCATATATAGTACTACCCCATACTTTCTGGAAATTCACATTCTCTGTCTCACATTTCACTGTGAGCCTTGGTGTGCTGAGCGCCATATACTTCACATACTGGCACTCTCCCATACACATGTATGCACACTTCTGGTACCCAACAGTACAGGCCTGCCTTCCACCACCCTGCCCCATTACACACACCCTCAGGTCCTTCAACAGTTCTGCCTGCAATGGCATATACTGGGTTCCACACTACCTAAATCTTTATTACAACATCTATATACCCTTTTCCGCCATGACCCTCCATCATCAGCACACACTCAACATTTGAGTCCATCAACTACCTCCACGAACACACCCGGATTCCAGAAAAAATGCCACCCCTAACCCCGTGGACAAACACAATATTAACATTATCCTGACCTTCATCATCACATACTGGGCCTCAGAACCCTGACTCTATTGGCCACCTTCTGGTACTTCTACCACCATTTCTCCATTTACACTGGGCTTCTCTGCAGCCCTAACCTCCATTAGCATGTTTTGGGACTGCCCTCCCGCCCCCCCCCACCCCGTTATACATCCTTGCGTCCCTCATGGCCCTGCAACCCACTTCCACAAGCACTCACTGGGCCTGAACTCTTACACAGTCGTAAGGCTTTTTACTATCCCCTTAGCAACCTCGAATCTTTCACCACTACTTTATCAATCCATTCCCATAATTCTAGTCCTTTTATCACCCCTCTCCCCCTTAGGATCCACAGCATTTCCCATCCTCAGCTCCCAGGACAGGGGCCCAGGGCGGGGCCAAGGTCAGGGAGGCCCCAAATGACCCCCCGGTGCATTCTGGGAAACTCGAGGGGGAGGGGGCACCTGGCAGCCCAGAACCCCCTAACTCTGGTCCTAGCACCGCCTAGGATCGGGTTGGTTCTCTAGGAAGAGCAGCCCCCACCCTAAGTATCGAGGACACCCTCACCGGAGGGGGCGCGCGAGTAACCTCAGAGCCGCGGGGCCGGCGCGGCGGCGCCTGGGGCGGCGGCCTGGAATGAGGCCGCGCGACCTCCTTTTCCTCCAGTTCGCCGCAGGCGACCGTCCCAGTAGTCTTCGGCCATGGCTGCTGGGTCCGGGCCGCCGCCGGCTGAGGAGGAAGAGGCGGCGGCGGCGGCGGCGGCTGAGGCGGAGGCGGCGTCCCGCTCAGCCGGCCATGAGCTTGGCCGCTGCGGGCGATGCCCCCGTGCTCGCAAGCGCCCGCTGGAATCCGGGTGTTCACGGCGGCTCGCGACTCAAAGCGGGCTGCTCGCGGAGACGCAGCGGATCCCAGGGCCCCACAGCCAGCGGCCCAACAGCCGCGCGCGCCGCGCTTCGCGCATGCGCACACACGCGCTGGAAAGGAGGAAGGAGGAGACTCACCTCGGGCTGAGTGTACCAAAAGACCTGTCTGCAGCGGGAGGGGGTGCGGCCATTGCGTGCCCACCGGGGAATGTGGCGTTGGCCCCGGAACGGCGCCAGGGGGATGTAGAGGTGGGTTAGTAGTCAGTTTTGATCTTGCCAGAATTTTAATAGCATCGAGGTGAACAGCAGCCAGTAGCCTGGCGTACCAGTCACCTATTGCTTCCCCTACAGTCTCACTTGGTACATCCCCATGGTGGCAAACGAGACTTTTGCAAGGAGGAAAAGAACAGGTGAGCCAAGCAGTTCTAGTCCTTTGTGATGCCTCGGGAAACAAGAATTTAAAGGCTCGAGATGACTTTCTAGGCGAGGTGTCCTGGATTATCATTGGCCTTTCCCACCTTAGATAGGACAATCTAGCCCCGCCCTGCAACCCTCCCTCCACCTCTAGCTCGTTTCCCACTGTGAAACGTAGTAGCCCCGCCCTTTAAAATTTGTCGCTCAGCCAATCGGACTTGCTCCCTGTGGTGAGGCCAAGCAAGAATGAAGGGCGTGGCAAAGCTGAAGAGGCGTGATCTCGCTTTCCCCTCGCTTGCCTCCTCTGCAGGGTTTTTATTGGTTTTCGGGCTCGCCTTTTTGTTCTGAGCGCCTCTCAGAAGTTCTCTGAATATCCCATAATATAATTGGTCCAAAGAGCACTCAATCAGTTGGGTCCCTCCCTTAACCATTCCCAGATTCTCCTGTAGTTTCTTGGTGTGGTAGAACCTAGGCTTAGAGGAAAGGCAGACCTTTAAGAGGGGCATGTTTGGAACTTTGGCTTGGGTGAAGCTTCTTCGCTTACATGCTTCCCTAATTGTTTTTTTTTTTTTTTTTTTTTTACACCTTTCAATTACCCGTTCTTGCCCCACAGTCTTTTTTTGTTTTTTGTGTTTTGTTTTGTTTTTCGAGACAGGGTTTCGTTTTGGTGCCTGTCCTGGATCTCGCTCTGTAGATCAGGCTAGCCTCGTATTCACAGAGATCCGCCTGGCTCTGCCTCCTGAGTGCTGGGCTTAAAGGCGTGCACCACCACCGCCGGCCTGCCACACAGTCTTATTTACTTACTAGGTTCTGTTACATGGCCAACATTGGCACAGACTTAACCTCTCATTCCTCTCCCTAGGAAATGATATCCCAAACATTTCTGCAGGCCTTATGAGACTTCCTTACAATGGACGCAGGGACTTCCTTGCCTCTTCTGGGCTTCCCTTGGTCAGTCTTCCTGCCTTCCCTCCTCCCTCCCTTCCCAGTTAGGATTTTCAAGCAAGGTTCATTATTGGCAAGGACTTCCTCAGCCATTAAAGTCCTCATTGCTAGGATAGACATCAGGTCTGTCACTTAACTGACAATCTCCTACCCTTCCTCTCACAACAGAATTGTTCATTTCTAGTTGTTCTTGAATATAGCATGCACAGTTGAGCCTCTGGGACTTCATACTTAACTTGCTGTTCCCTTTGCCTGCAATGAATTTGCCCCATATCCACACTCGTTTCATCCTGTTGCAATCCCATTATTCCAGAACCCCACTTGGCTGCATGCCTTTTGAAAGTGCAGTTTTTAATTTTTAGATGTTTATTTACTTGCAGTATTAAAGTCCATTCCCAACATTGTATGTGCTCCACTGCTGAGCTAATACACAGTCTTGGTCAACACTTTGTTGTTTTGTTTTCAGACAGGGTCTTTTGTGGCTCAAGTTGGCCTATGTAGTCAAGAATGACCTTGAAGTCTGGATTCTTCCTGTCTCTACCATCCAAGTGCTGGGATTACAGGCATATGCCACCACACTTGGTTTTCTTTGCACTCTGCCAACTTCTCCAGCCCATTTGCACCATAATGCCCAGCTCATTGATCAACTTTTAAACAATTAAAATATAAATTAATGGGACTGGGGCTGGAGACATGGCTCAGTGGTTACAAGCACTTGCTGCTCATCCAGAAGACCTGAGTTTGGTTCCCAACACCAGCATCAAGTGGTTCACAAGTACCTGTATCTCCAGCTCCAGGGGATGTCATTCTTGTAATTACATAATTACATAATTACATGGAGTGAATAAACACCAATGGACACAAATGTCTCATTTTACATTTTCCCCTTGCTTTTCTCATCAGAGTGTGATTCCCTATGCTTATCATTTTAAACAATACAAAACTAGACAGATGGTGATGGAACTCAGGAGGCAGAGGCAGGTGGATCTCTCTTTAAGTTCAAGGCCAGCTTGGTCTACAGAGTTAGTTTTAGGACAGTCAAGACTACACAAAGAAACCCTGCCTCAAAAAAAAAAAATCAAACAAACAAAAATATGAAACTAAGGACCTCAGTCCATTATTTTGCATAGTGAGGATGCCCTTTTAGCCTCCTCAAGCATCCACATAGCATACTCTAAAACACATACATACCTGGGACACATTAAAAGAAAAACTTTCAAAAATTTATAGGCCAGGCATGGTGGTGCACCCCTTTAATCCCAGCACTTCTGAGAGGCAGAGGCAGGTGGATCTCTGTGAGTTTGAGGATACATATCTAGTTCTAGGACAGCCAGGGCTATATAGAAATCCTGTCTCAAAAGAAGAAACATTATAAGGCTGAGAGGATGGCTAGCTTAATTGCCTGAGTTCTATCCCTGGGACCCACATGATGGAGAGACCTCCACATGTGCACTGTGCCATACCCCCGCCCCAATTAAATAAAATAGAATAGTTTTAAAAATTTGTCTGTGGCACACAAGTGAAGGTCGAAGGAAACTTGCAGGAGTTGGCTCTCTTCCACCATGTGGGTATTGGTGATTGAACTCAGGTTATCAGGCTTGGTGTTTACCTGCTGAGCCATCTTACCAACTCAGCTTGGTTTGAAACAAGATTTCACATAGGCCAGGCTGGCCCAAACCCTTGATTCTCTTCCAACTATCTCCCCAGTCCTGCGATTATAGGTGTGTACTACCACACCCAACTTTATATAGAACTGGAGATTGAACTCAGTCTGATGCATGCTAGGCAAGCAATAGCTACAGCCCTAGTCCATGTTAAATTAGCTTTTTTAAAAATGATTTGTGTATGGGTGTTTTGCCTGCAGGTATGTCTGTGTACCATGTGTATGACTGGTGTCCAGACCAGAAGAGGGCATTTGGATCCCTTAGAACCATAGTAATAGTTGTGAGCAGGTATGCTGGTGCTGGAAGCCAAATCCAGGTCCTCTAGAAGAGCAGCCAGTGCTATTAACTGCTGAGTATCTCTCCAGCCCTTCAACTTTAACTTATAGTTAGTTGTGTTTATTATTGAAGTTTCATAAGCCTTAGGAGAGAGATGTTTTATCTGCTAATATGTCTCAAATACCTATAATAGTGCCTGGCACAGTCAGTACTAAACAAATGGTTGAGTAATTGAATGGCAAATAGTTCCAGCACAAGAGGCACTATCTCTTGGGTCTGCTAGGTACAGGGGGCCCAATAGTGACCCAGTGCTGGCTTGCTGAGCCCTGTTCCTTATCAGTCTGGTTTGTAATGGTATACACACACAGCAGTAAAATGGAATGCATGGTAGTGAGCTAAGATACAACCAGGATTAGTGGGGTAACTGGCTGTTCTAATTTTTTGGTCTCATGTAGGCCAGGCTGGTCTTGAACTTCTGATTCACTTTCAGAGTGCTGGGATTATAGGCATGGACCATAGTTTCAGAAGCTGGTATTGATGGACAAAGATGTCAGATACAAGGGAATCCAGGAGCAGTGGTGGTAAAGAGACTAAAATGTCCAGAGAATCAGCTATAATGAAAGAGGTAGAGAACGAAGTATGCAGAATGCCCATGAAGGAATCGAGATGGCAGAAAACCAATGTAAAGAGTAGTATATGCAGTGCTTGCCTGGAATGGTGTGAAACAACTGGCAGATGGCCTGGGGTCTTCTGGAGGAGTAACAGCAGTAAAGTGCTGACAGCGGGAAAACTTCTCTGCTCACTCTAAACAGCTAGTACCACCACGAGACACCAGAGGTAAAGACCTCTGTCATCCAAAGTGGCACGATTGGCGACTAAAAAGGTACTATGTGAAAGGATAAGGTCACTCTAATACATCAGGCCAAGAAAAAAAAAAAAGTATGGACAAAGACGTAGGCAAGAGAATACACTGTGCCTAGGGCCAGGAGCTGACTCAGGAGGTAGATGTGGGGACAGGCTGTGATGGGGATCAGGCCAAGTTTGGGGACAGGATGAACTATTCCACTTAAGTGGAGAGGGGTCCTGCTTATAATAGGGCAGAGAAACTGGTTTTTGGCTAGGTTGGAGACAGAAATCAATGAAGGAAAACATCCACCATGGAGATGGCTAACCAGGTTGGCGTTTTCAACTGTTTGGAACTCTCAGCCAAGACAAGGAAGGTGCACAGCAGCTCTGGGCTTGATGGGGGTGTTGATGAGCCTCCTGCTACTACCCTGCACTAACCAATTACTCCTTGGCCCCACAGTCAGCTCTTCTCTGGAAGGTAGGAGGCCTGGGCACCCCCAAGCACCTTCAAGGGGCACATATGGGTAGACTGAAGCAGAAAAAAGCACATTCTTCTCAAGATGTCCTTAGCCAAGTATGTCCATAAAAACTGCAGTGTGCCTTATCACATCAGTGTTCCTTAGACTGGCTGTTCAGGGCTCCTCAGCATGGACTTGAAATACCTGTACAGGCATTCCTGGCACTGTGGGGAACTTTGACTGTAAAGGATAGCCCAGAATCTGGCTGCTTCAAACTGGGGAAGGGATCTGCCCAAAGGATGAAATGCCCAAAGTTCGCTAACTTAGCCCTTGCTTAGCCCTGTTAAGTGTGTTCATAGTGGATGGAGGCAGTTAGGACATGGAGAACACAGGGTTTGAACCCAGCTCAAATCACTAAAATCACACGGACCTGGGTACCTGTTTATATAACTTCACTGGTACCTCTTATCTACATAGAGTAGATAAGAGATATCAACTCCCATTATTCTCTGCCCAGGAAGCTTGTACCTGGAGTAGCCCATTGGGCTACTATCTGAGCCAGACAATTCCAGGATGCTCCTTCCTTCCCTGGAGACAGCCAGGATGGCTATATCTGGGTTATTATCATTTTATTGGGATTTAGGTTCCAAACAAGGTACAAAGTAGTGGTGAGAGGGTCTCGGGTTGCTGGGTAATAAGGGAATACCAGGTTTGGCTAGATGGACCACTGCCAGAGGCCAAATGGGAACCAGGACTGGAAGGATCTGGGGAAGGAGGACTGGGGCTTAGGGGAACACACAGAGATCAACGAATAGTATATCGTACATAGGGGACCTCGACGTCCTCGCCACTTTCGTCGTTGCAGCACAACTCAAGCACCAGTGCCCGCACATGGCGGCCCAGCTTTCTCTTTGACACACGGCTCACAATCTCTGTCATCCTAGGGAAAGGGGTGAGGGTTAAGGGCTAGGAAGACAAAGCAAGAGAGGAAGGGAGGCAGGTAGGGCATGAGAGGTGATGGGTAAGAGTGGAAGAGCTCCAAGCTGAGGCTCCCCACCCAAGGCAAGGAACACATGGCCTTTCCCAGGCTGCCTGGTAATAGCCTACTCACGGCTGATCCAACCGTTCCTTGAGCTTAGCAGCTGGCATGAAGAAAGAATAGAGCATGGACACACCCTGGGACAGCATGGTGATCTCTAATTTGTGCTCTGTCTGGAGGGCAGAAGGAGGAAATAGAAGTGTTATGATTGTGGGAAGGTCAAAAATCATCTATACATCCCATCCTCCAGGTGGGATGAGAGGGAGAAAGGGCCTCACCTTAAAGTAATCAAGGAACTGTTTGAGGGTCATCTCCTCACCATTAGGCTGCAGCCCCTGTACTTCAAAGCGATCCCACAATGTCCATTCTTGATTATAGTACTGCAATGCAAGAAAATGCCCTCATTCATGCAAACCCAGTAAGTCAGATTAGAACCTTTTGTTCAAAGCCTCATGGCTCCCATGTTACTCTGAGTAAACACTGAACCTTCAATTGAATGACAAGGTCCTATGCCACAAGAAGAGAATCTTATTCTCATCTTCTGCCCCTTATCTTCTCAATCACTCTGAGCTGACTTTTATTCCTTCAACATGCCAGGCATACTTTACACCTTAGTACTCTTGCAAAAAACATGCAGGTTTATTTCGATAGGAACTCTGACCTAGTGACCAGGTCTAATGCAAACCAAAGTCAGTTTTATTGAGATACATTCCCATCTTCTGAGATGCAAGTCCCATCTTCTGATATGGGTACCTACCTGGTGACGAGGTGCAGCAAGAGGTTCAGAAAACCCAAAGAAGGGCAGGGCCAAGTTCAGGAAACCATTTTTGTAGGAGTCAAGCTGTTGGTGCCCCTGCACCACCTTGTACAGCTCCAGACACACAAGGCCAACAACAGCTGCTGTGGTGGTGGCAATGGCTGGGATGATCTTCCCCGCTATCAGCTTGCTCTGAGAAACAGACCAAGGAAGATGTTAGTTCTAAGTTGTAAGAGGCTGAAGGGCTAAAGAAGGGCACAGATGTAAGGAACTCAAGCCTGGAAATGGTAGAACATCAGGTTTAGAGTCCCCTTACCTTGTGCCGGTCTGCGGGGGAAATATCATAGTTTTCAGCCCGAAGATTGGATGCAGCCACAATGAAATCCATGTGAAAGTTGCTGTCATCATCCTGAGAAAGAGGAGTAGATCAGATGAAAAGTTTTCCTGGCCTCCTGGGATATAAGTATCCTCCAATGCAAAATTACCTGCTGGGTCTCTCCCAGATCAGAAGGAAAGCTATGTGGCAGCCCATGATCTGATCACCATAAAGGCCTGGACTGGCTCCATATTCCTAGATCCCCATTCTTTACAACCTCGTCTATGCTTAGCTCACCCCAACTGTCCTATCCAGGGCCCCTTCCAAGCACCTTCTCAAAATCAATGGGGTACATCTTAAATCCCGGTAACTTGTCTGGGCTGGGCAATGTGGCTTTGAGCTCCTCAAGACGGCTATCATCTGCACAAAGAGAAAAACACAACCCTTTAGATGCATGGAGTGAGGCTGAAAGCCTAGGTAGGGCAAAAGGAATTCAGTTAGATACAGAATTTGGAGAGAGAGAGAGAGAGATCCTAAAATGAAGGGGCAAAGAGAAAGCCAGAAAGCCAGAGCAGAACAGAGCAAACCTGAAAAGGGCAGAAGAAGAGGCTATCCAGATCTGGAGACAGCAGGAATAGAAATAAAGACCGTAGGAGAAAGTGAAGGTGAGGTGGAGTAATCAGATAAAAGGGGTTGTCAGTCTTGGGTAGATACTGTATATGGAGACACAGAAGACATGGTGGGGGTATAGAGAAGTATACAAGCATGAATATATAGGAAGGATCTGAGAGGAAGGTGGAGAATATATGAAAAGAAGCAAGATGGAGGATGAGATAGGGAGGAGGAAACATATGAGAAGAAAGTCAGAGGGAACCTGCGGAGGAGGTGGAATAAAAGGCTACAGGAAATACACAGAAAACAGGAAACAGCGGGTATTTCAGAAAGAAGATGGAGAAGAGGGAAGGTCAACATGGGGGGCGGGGGGGGCAGTATACAGAGTTAGGAATACATTACAGATATCCAAAAGGGAAGGCAGGGGGACTAAATTAGGATGGACAACATTAGGGTGAAGACATACAGAGCAACAGGGTGGGAGGGATGCATGGATGGGGAGACATGGGACATCTGGAAGAGACAAAGTGTGGGCAAGAGTCAGAGGAGGAGATCCCTGATGGAGATCATACCCTCTAGATGAACTGTATCAAGGAGAGGCAGAGAAAAGAATAAAAACCAAAGCAAATACACACCAAACAAGAACCAAGTTTGTTTTCCTGGGTGCTGGAGTGGGAACTCCCCAACAGATTGTCTTCCTTTCAGGGGGAGGGAGGTGCAAAGGAAGGTAAGGTCACAGAGGTACTAGAAAAGGACTAATGGGGCAGTGACTTCTGACCAAATGGCCAAACACACTTACCAACAGAGGCATTGGCGCTCTGCAACTCCTGGTCAGAAACATGGATCTTGACACCAGACTTGGGGGTGAACTCTGGAACTTGTACTGACTGCAGGAGTGAGGCCACGGCAGCTCGGTCTTGAGAGCCAGTCAACCCATAGGTCTGGGCAAAAAGGTTGGCAGCAGCCATCACATAATCCAGATGCAGTGTCTAGGGGAAGGCAGGGCACAGCAGGGTTAACACATCTGACCTTGGATAGGAAGCCACCACCTCCTTCCCACCTACCCATCCTCTACCTGATTCCAGGAAAACCCAACAAGGAGACTTACATTGTTAACATCAAAAGTAAGTGGATGTGGACAACGTTTGGGTCCAGACCAGAATGGGGCCCCTGAGCTGGTGAGCTAAAACAAAGAAAGAGAGTTTCAAGAAGCAAGATCTTGAAATGAAGGCCTCTTTGACAATCCTGACTTGTCACCCTGGCTCTGGATGCGCCCCACCTCACTATCCTTGGCTGGGTCCTTGAAGGGGGCTGGAGTTAATCATCTAAGACTCACACTGCAAGGTCCTGGCTGAGAAAACCACTATCAATTCTTAGATACTTTCTTCACAAACACCTTTTATTAATAAATACCAGTGAGACAGATCACAACTGTTCTTCCTTCAAGCTAAAGAAAGGAACAGAGAGAAGTGACATGCCCAAGTTCAGAGTGCGCTGGGATTTGAATAAATGGTGACACCTGAATCTCTGCTTCATGGTCCACTACAGCACTAATAAAAATCAGCCTCAGCCTACACCACAGTGAAGGGGAACAGCAAGAGAACCAATAATCTTGCTCCTCCAAGAACTAAGGGAAGAAACAAAAAGGTCATTCTTCTGACATCTCTTGCCTCGGACACCAGCCACATCTGGACTAGTAACTGGGAGAAGTCACTTGTAGAGTCTGCAGCAAACTCTGCTCACAAGGAAATGCATGCTGCCAAATGGACACATGAGTGAGCATTACCTGGTCTGGAGGAAAGTTGTGCAGCAGTTGACGGATGTTGTTACAGTACTGGGTGTGCCAGTGGTGGCAGGCCCAGGCCACGCAGTCACCCCAAGTCTGTGGTCGCTGCAGCACCAGGCTGCGCTGCACAGCCTCCAGCACCTCCAATGGCTGGGTACCCGCCAGCCGCAAGGTCCGTTCCACAAACTTGGGGTCTCTATTAGGGAGTGGAGGGGGCCGAGGGGCAAGATTACACAGTGGCCCCTGAAGTAGGCTCTAGGGCAATCCCACTTTCTCCACAGAAAGCTCATCTTGATCCCCCACAGCATGAGAATTGAACATTTAGAGTCCTTTGAAAAGTGTGCCTAGTGCTGAGGGTGACAGCTGAAAAAGCATAGAATGTCTTTGGTGGCAGGCAGGAGAGTGGGGTGTGCAAGTTACTCACGTGAGGTACTGATTAACATTTTCTGCTGGCTGCTTGAAAAGGCCTTCAAATTCATCCCGGGCCCACTGCAGACAGAACAAATGGATTTTATGGAATGATGGACAAAATAGGTTTCCACAGGTAAGTGAAAGTCATCATGGGTGACCCAAGTAGGAAATACACAGCTACTTGGGAAAGAGAAGCTCCCAACTTTCCCCACTCCTTCATTTCTGGCCTTTCAATTTAAGTCAGTGAACTTGATCTGAGAAATAACTATCCCAATGTATGTGTGAAAAAATGCATCAAGAACTGTGCACGTGTACTATGCCTTGATGAAAAATGTGTACTGGTTAAGTGTATTTTACAACTTAAAAACAACATTACTGCAAGTTCAATGCTGGGCACAATTGCATGAGACCTTGACTCAACAAAAAAGGGTAGAGAAGTGTTTGACTAAATCCTAGGTTTGGTCTGCAGCACCAAAATACAAACAAGCAAGCAAGCAAACAAACAAAAAATAGATTCAATCCAACAATGATTCCTATCTATTCTCTAGGGACTTAGCAGAAAATAAGACATTGGCTTTATCCTCTTCCCTAGGTACACTTAAAATGGTGCCAATTAAACAGACCAGTGAGAGAGAGGAAGAATTTAAGGCACAAAGAAGTGAAGTTCAGCCGGGCAGTGGTGGCGCACGCCTTTAATCCCAGCACTCGGGAGGCAGAGGCAGGCGGATCTCTGTGAGTTCGAGGCCAGCCTGGGCTACCAAGTGAGTTCCAGGAAAGGCGCAAAGCTACACAGAGAAACCCTGTCTCGAAAAAAAAAAAAAAGTGAAGTTCAAGGTCACACATACCCTAGTGAGACTGGTGGCACACAAAATTGACACAACCACTTTGGAACAGTAGGGTCAGAAGGGGAAGTGGTAGATAGGTTTGGTCTCTTCCTACCCCTCTATTCCTACCCTTCCTAAATATGTTGGTCTCTAACACTGCACCTAGAAGTCTGATAGCACTATAGCTATCCTTGTGGCCTGGGTGCTCATCATGTAGATATGGTCACTTCATAACATTTTAGCTTCATGATATGCAGCACTGTTCCATATGTGTATCATATGTAGAATGTCATTATAACATACCAGCATTAAACTCATTTTGCACAATAGATGGGGAAATCTGAATATCATGTGCTAGAGACAAATAACTTGAAGAGAGTGAAAGAAATGACTATTTTGTTTAGCATGAAAAAGTGCTTTGGAGCCAGACATGGTAAGACATGCTTATAATTCCAGTACTTGGGAAGTGGAAGCAGAAGGTTCAGTTCAAGGTTATCATCAACTACACAGCAAGTTTGAAGCCAACCTGGAATACATGAGATGATATCTCAAAAGAAACAAAGAGGAAAATGTTTTGGTTAGATAGTAGTTCTTTTTTGTTTGTTTTTGTTTTTCCAGACAGGGTTTCTCTGTGTAGTCCTGGTTTGTCCTGGAACTTGCTCTGTAGACTAGGCTGGCCTCAAACTCGAGTTACAGTTGTGAGCTGTTGTGTAAGTACTGGGAACTGAACCTGGGTCCTCTGTAAAAGTAGCAAGTGCTCTTAACCACTAAGCCAGCCCCAACTTTAAATGTATGTGTATGGGTGTTTTACCTGCATGTATGTTAGGGCACCACATGCATGCAGTACCCATGGAGGGCATCAGATCCCCTGAAACTGAAGTTAACACCATTGTGAACTGCCATGTGGCTGCTGGGAACTGATATCAGGCCCCGTGGAAGAGCAGTCACTGCTTTTAACTGTTGAGTTATCTCTAAGTTGTTAAGAGTGTGACATCTAATGAACAGAAGTCAAAAATCCACCTGCCTCTGCCACCTCAGTGCTGAGATTAAAGGTGTATGCTAACACGCTCATATCAAGCCAAGAAAATATGGCAAGATATTGTTAAACCTAGGTGAGGAATGATATTTCAGTATTCATCATTCTTTGTTTTGTTTTCTGAGATAAGGTCTTGCTTTGTAGTCCAAGGTTGCCTTGACCTCACAGCAATCCTCTTGCTTTAGCCTCTCAAGTACTGGTGAGCCACCATACCTAGCAACAGCATTGGTTTTTACCTGTCTCTGTACTGGGAAAAAAAGTCCAAAGTAGGAATTACAAGAATAATAAGTCATTTCAGAAGTGCCAACTGCCAGGTGGAAAGAAAGATGGTAGAAGAAAACATGTCTTATACTTAAGCCATGATAACCAAAAGCCAAAGGACTGGTACACATTCCTCCCTTCTCCCGAGCACCACTTACCTGCAGAGTGTGTTCAATGGCATTGGGAAAGTTTTTCAGGGTGCAGATGGGGATGGATTTCTCTGGTGGATCCTGGCTAGAGCTGTATGATTCTGTCAGGAAGGGGATCACCACCTGTACGTTGCCCTTCGTGCCCAGCGTGCCAGACTCCAGCAGTGGCTTTCGATAGTACACACAGCGGCGATCCATGTACATGCCTGTATGATCGGTTGGGGACAATGATGTGAGAGCCAGGGGACAAGGAAAGGCACACTGGGAAAGAACAGGAGGGCCCCAGACTTTACCAGGCTTTACCAGCCTTCAAACTTACGGGCATCTACATTGTCCAGGGCATTGGCCACACCATCCAAGTTTTGGAAAAAATCATCATCATAGATGCGCTCCGTGTCAGCGCCTACACGGTTCTGGTGGCTTGTCACCTGGATGTAAGGATTCATCTGGCGCACAGCTGCAGCGGCTGTGTCAGACTTTAACTTCTGTGAAGTCAGAATGGGGGACTCAGTTATTGGTGGATTCACTGAGCAAAATAAAGAGCTATCCCCCTGAACATTCATCTAATGTTAGAAGAACCAGCCCAAGTTCAGGAGGCTCCCTGGTTTAGCAGGATATTCAACGACAATGCCACATGGCCAGGGCTGAGACAGATGTGGCACTGAGATGGAAAAGGAAGCAGAAGCAGGCATTGTAGACAATGAACTAGCCACCTGTTTGTTTTGCTTACCTGATACCTACTATTCTTTTAGGGAACAGTACTGCAGGTTGGAGATTTCCCAAAACATAACCAGATGTTAGATAATAAATAAGCAGAAGTGTTATGAAGCCAAAATCAGGTCACGTCCCTCCTCTGCTTAGAACCTTTCCCTGGCTCTCATTCCCACTTAGGTAAACTGAATTGGTTCCCAGGACCTCTCAGAGTGGACACTCACCACAGCTTTGCAGAAATGAGGCCTTCCTTAAGGAACCAATGAAATCTGTAAAGCCCAGCAAGCCCAACTTGCTCCTTTACGCTTTGCAAAGTGCCAACACTGACTCCATTATCTCACTTTTATATTGTATCTTTATTGTTTTGTTTTTGTTTTGAAACAGCGATTATGGAGCCATGGTCATGGAACTCACTTTGTAGACCAGACTGGCCTCTGACTCAAGAGATCCACCTGCCTCTGGAGTGCATGGGTGGGGCCGGCTGCACCTATATTGTATTAATTATGTATCAGTTCTTTACTATTTACCTTCCTCGACTAGCAACTTTATTCTTGTTTATTGAGACCGGGTTTCTTTGTGTAGACCTGGCTGTCCTGGAATTTACTTTGTGGCCCAGGATGGCCTTTAACTCAAGAGATCTGCCTGCTTCTGAGATGAAATGTATAAGCCACCATGTACTGCCTTTTTTTTTTTCCTGGAGCTGAGGACCGAACCCAGGGCCTCTAGCAAGCGCTCTACCACTGAGCTAAATCCCCAACCCCGCCTTATTTTATTCTTTAATGTACCTCAAATATCTACAACAGTAATTCCTAAAGTAACTATTCAGCGAATAAATTAATGAACAGGAATACAGGCAGTGAAACTGGCCTTAGGGAAGGCCTCACAGACTTCTGGTACCTCAGTTTCAAACTGCAGAGAAGAGTTACCTGGCTGACTACAATGCAATCCTTCAGAAGGCCTACTTCCAAAAGTGGCCCTTGGCTGGAGTCTAGGACCTTGGATTTTAGGAAAGGTTCCCATCATTCCCTCACCTAATAATAATGGCTCAGTGTGCCTGAACTGTTTGTGTGAACAGTGTGGTTTATGTTAAACACTGTCTTTCCCTCTAGAGTCAAAAATTCTGATACATAACCAGATCCCAGTAAAAGCCCTAGGTACAGATGAGCAGGCTTCCCTGGGTAGAAACTTTTCAGGAGTATTGTTATATTTGTTACAAGGAAAAGGAAGTCTATTTTCTGCAACTCCACTGGGAGATAACTCTTAGATACTTGCTGCTGAATTTATTCCGTGAGCCTTTCTTCCCTTGTTGATTATACTGTGTGCTTTTTCTGCAGTAAATCAGCTACTAGTTCTCGTAGGCAGTCACTGAGTTTGGGGATATTTTTGGGAACTTCCAACACAATGTCCCAAAGCAGCATTGATAAGGGCTGGAGTGATGGTTCAGTGGTTAAGAGCACTTGTTGGTCTTCCAAAGGACTCAGTTTTGGTTTCCAGTATTCACATCTGATGGCTCACAACCTCTTATAACCCTAGAATTCCAGTTCTAGAGGATCCAACACACTCTTCCAGTCTCTTCAGGCACTAGGCACACACACGGTAGACATACATAATACATGCAGGCACTCACACGTACATATAAAACAAATAAATAAATATATCTTTGTTGCTGTTTTTTGAGACAGGGTCTCACTGTGTAGCCCCAGCTGTCTGGAACTCAAGAGATCTGCCAGCTTCTGCCTCCTGAGTGCTGGGAATAAAGGCATACCACACCACACCTGGCAATAATAAATAAATCTTTTAAAAAATTAAGGAAAAAGTAAAAGGAAATGAAAGGGCAGGGGCTAGACTAAATTCCCAGTACTGAAAGAAAAAAGGAACTGACTTGATTGTTGCTCAGAGGAGATAAAAATGACTGATTCAAGGTAGGGCTACTTAATGTTTGCTGAATGAATGACAGAAAGAGAGGGCAAGAAGGGCAAAAGGAAGATAAGTAGATCTTTACTAGAAATACCAGGGACAAGAAAAAGGCAGGAGGAAAGTGAAATGCCAAAGTTCCATCTCCTACTCCCATCTATCTCACCGTGACGTCCCAGGGTCGGAAAAGAAACTGTCGGTTCAGATTTGATTTCTCAATGGTGTCCATGTCTGTGACAACGACCTCTCCACCCTCTCCACAGCCTAGCCCAATCATGGCAAAGTTCTTCAGCAATTCACAGCCAATGGCCCCTGCACCCACCTAAGAAACAGCCAAGAAGAGACACAGAGGCAAGTCAGGGTAAACCAAGTGGATACAAAGCCATCCGTTATTCCTCATGCCTGCCGGAGGCAAAGGGATTGAGCAAAAAGGTATGTTTAGTCTCAGGGTTGTAAAAAGACCCCCCTCCTTCAGATGCAGAGGGAAACCCCAGAGGGGGTGGCCAGAGACCAAGGGAGGTGAACATGCTAGGTGTCCAATGAGGTCACTCACCAGGAAGTACTTTTGCTTGCCCAGCTTCTCTTGAAGGTCTGAGCCAAATACAGCTACCTGCCCATCATAACGGTTCTGACGCTGAGGAACATGAAGTGAAGAGGGTCAGAGGAAAGCTTCCCCAGAGATACCCCCAATAATGCCTTCCTTCCAGCCCATTCACATACTGGGAGGCACTTATCCTCTGTAAGAGCCTCTTTGTCCTCTGGCAGACATTCAAGAGCATCAAAGTACAACCATTGCATGATGGGCATAAACTTCCCAGAGCAGGCCTAGTGGAGGAGAAGGAAAGAGGAGGTGGCTGGTGTTAATCAGACCCTGACACATACATACTGCAAGTAATGGAGGCAAGGAAAAACCTAGTCCATCCCCACCCTGCTCACCTTCATGACTTCCTGGGCAGCAAGGCCCCCAATGAAAGCATTTATGGGTGCCAGGTCCCCAGCAGCAACATAAGCTAGCTTCCGTATAAGGTCTTCATCCAAGTTGTCCTGCTGCACTGCAGGTGGGGACCGAGCATTCACAGCCTGAGCTAGGGCCACCAGTTCTGTTGCATCTTCCTGGTAGGCAAAGGAAACAAGTAAGAAATTCTCAGACTACTGTCGGGGGATGAACAGTGGACAGACAGAGGCATGGTGGGCCTTTAGCACCAAGGATTTCTATCCTGGATGGCTGCTGGCCCACCTACCCACCTCATTTCGTGGTCGAGGTGGTCGGTTGTGCTGAGCACAGAATTGGTGCAGAGCTTGGAAGCCAATGTGCAGTTGGGCAGGGCGAGAATACTTTGCAAAGTCAGTCATCACAAAGTCAGGCTCTGCCAGTGATGCTGGCAAGGATTTCTAAAGATGAGAAGAAAGGAACAGAGAATCTGGAATGGTCTAGAACAGTGGTTTTCAACCTGTGGGTCATGACCCCCTTGGCAAACCTCTACCTCCAAAAATATTTGTTACAATTTCTAACAGTAACAAAATTAACAGTTTTGAAGTAGCAATGGAATAATTTTATGGTTGGGGGTCACCACAACATGAGGAACTGTATTAAAGGGTTGCAGCATTAGGAAGGTTGAGAACCACTGGTCTAGAACCACCCACCAAGGACCACTATACCCAATACTCACAAAGCTAATCTTTTTAGGTACTTTGACCTGACTGACGATGCCTCCACGGATGTAGTCAGAGAAGTTGGAGGTGTCACAGATACTAAAGGTATAAGGACCTAGAGTAGATAGGGAGGCTGTCAGTCCTATATACCCTCCTTCAAGTCCACAAAACTCAGAGACAAGGAAAAAAAAAACTTGCCTGACCCAGTGCAGACCCCAGGTACTATCTTTCAACCCCTGGCCCCATTTGGAGATCAGAAACTATCTCCTCTGCCCTAGAGCCAGTTCAGACCCCATGAGACCCTGTTATCCCTGTTCCCAAGTCTACCCTGGTAGGCTGTTCTTACCCAAACGAGCTTAGACATGAGCAGATCTTCTGGTCTGCCCTGTTCAAAATACAGGAGGCTCCTTCACCTCAACAATTCAAACATGGTCCTTCTCCCCCATGCCCATCAGCTCTGATAGGATCCCAGATTCTCTGACCTACCTCAGGCACTTAGACTACGGCTCTCCTTACTCTGAACTCAGGGTCTCCTCCCTTTGATCTTCTAACCAGCTCCTCTAATATGTTCCCATGGCCCCAGCTCACCCAGCACTTTGATTTCTATGGGCTGACATCCATTGAGTTGGATCATGCCCTGTACTTCTGAGAATGAGACAAAGTCACCACTCTCAAATCCATGTCGGGCCTCGTCAAGGCAGGTAACCACACCGGGATTGTCCTGGTTAAAAAGGAGTGAGCCTCAGAGGCAAGTCAAGGAATAAGAGCAGACACAGGACTGTCATTGCCTATCTGTCTGCCAGGATCCCTGGGGCTGGCCTCCTTACCTTGGTGACCATTGAAACCATAGCACTGAGTGGCTGCTCCCCATTGGAATCTGTGAGAACCATTTCCTCTCCAAAGTCACAGAAAAGTTGCCTGTAGAGAGTGACAAGGGGACTGATACCTGAGGCCCACACAAGTCCCCAGGCATCCTTCAAGGTGCACTAGATATCTGCTGAGGAAACTTGGCACATCACAGTGGGGATATAACAGCACTAATGTCACACAGGGAGAGGTGAACACACAGAATATAAAACTTGAGTGGCAGAAGAGGAATGAGGGTCTTGGCCTAGGAAAGGTTGTGGGGAGAAGCATAGGGAAGTGGCACTTACCCAAATAAGCCTCGTGTATCTGCCACCACTAGCTTGATGCCATGGCTATGACAGAACTCACCCACTCGCAGCTGGTCTTCCAGGGGGCTGTTGGTAAGGACCACCACCTGTGGAGAAGTAGAGCTCGGGTCAAGAGCCCAGAACTAGGGGAAGGGGAGAAGAAAGAACACTGGCAGAAGACTGGTAGGAAAGTTCAGGCAGTTCTGAAGGTAGAGTTGTCCGGGTCCTCCTGCTCCTCCAAGGCCTCTCGTAAAGACCTTTTGGGGATCAGACTCAGTGAGAGGAAAACACAGCAAGGAACAAACAAAGGCTTAGTGCATGTTGGGAAAGGTAGTGGTACTGGGCACAGACTGCAGAACAGATGACTCACTTGTTTGCTAACTGCCTACAACCCTGCCATGCCCTGTGAGACACAGGGAGGGCAAAACTGTCTCCAGCCAAAGTCTGAGCTCACTCATATCATACCTATCTGTTGGTGGCTCCCAAGATGCTGCCCACTCCACGACAATTTTTGAAACTGCTCTCCACCTTCTCCAGGAACATCTATCCCTGCCCACCAGGATGAGCTCCTACAACTGTGTCAGATTGTTGTTGCTGTAGTACCTTGGCCCTTGGGGACCTTAGCCCCATGGGACAGACTTTCAGCTCTCACAGCTTAGACTTTTTAAACTAGTAAATGCCTATGCCACCTTCCCTATGTCCAAGTTGCTATTCTTCATGCTTAACCCTCATAGGAACCCCATGAAATCAGTACTGCTGCCATCTATCCATCCTATCCTGAAAATGGAAAGAACAAGGTCCAGGATCTAAGTGACCCGCCTAAAATTACACTAGAAAAGCTAGACACAGCAGGACAGTTCATAACTACTATGTTATATAATTGGTGTGTCCACATTTTTCCCTCAAAAGGCAGGCTCAGGGTCTCATCTTGCCTGCATTCTCTCTGCTCTCCAGCAAGATGCCTGATACCCCAGACTGCTCATTAAATAGTGAATAGTACTGAAAAATACCAAAGACGAGTTCCAAGAAAATCAAGCAGGAGGCTGAGCTAAGTACCTGGAAGCCACTAAGGAAGTCCTCAACAAGAGGCCCAGTGTAGGCAGTGACAGGCACATAGCTGTTGAGTTCAGCAAGTCGGGGCTGAGATACCTCAGCCCGATTTTTACCGATGTCCTCCTCTCGAAGGTAAAACTGTAAGGGGGGGGTGTGACAGAAGGATAAGAAGTGAGATGGCTGTGGCACACAGAGGCTGGTGCAGGGGAAAGAATGTTGGGAAGAGGTACCTGGGAGGAGAGATCAGCCCACTGGGTAGTGCCTTGGTCATGTAGGGTGACAGCCTTGACCCCACCAAGGATGATGTTCTTAGCGATTTCCACACCTAAGCCCCGCAAGCCTGAGACAAGGACGCTGGATGTCTGGAGCCTCTTCATTGCCTCATGGCCCAAAACGTACCTGTCAAGTTAGAAGAGACTCCAGGTCACGGTCTACCCCACCTGATCCAATTATTTCAGTTCCCCTTCCCATTTCAGGCAGACTTTGGCCCAACTTACAGCTGCCGGGAGTAAAGGCCCTCGTCTATGTCTGCTTCACTGCCGTTCTTCGCCATTCCCTGGGGATGGAAAGCATGAACAGGTTCAAGACAACATGCACGAGTGGGCTGTGGGGTGCAGGCAAATGGAAAATGATATGAAAGACTCCTTGTCCCACCATCATGCCAGCCAGTCTCCATGGGGAAGATACTCACGTTGGTTGGCACTGAGGGCACTTCGGACAGCACAGACTGGGCAGGGGAGCAGTTAGAACCCGGCTTTGGATCAGGCCCGGACACGCGACGTTTCTTGGACAGCGGCGAGCTGGACATCTAAAAGAAAAAAGACAGGCCAGAGGTGAGCCTAGGATAGACAGGGATATTTTTCTGGTATTTTTTGTTTGTTTGTTTATTTGAAAAGTCCTCATTGGCCTTGTACTATTTTTTCGCTTATTACTTGTTAATAGTGGGAGAAGACTTAAATATTAGTAAATCTACTTTAGAAAAGAAACTGGCACAGAGAGATGAAGTGGCATGCTCAGGTTCACACCACTGTCAGACCCAAGTTTTGAACGAGGTGGTTTGGCTTGCAAATCCACACAGCTGGCTGCTAAGTCATTGTGTTTCTCCCTAGCCCAGCATAAGGGAAAGGCTCCAATCCTGTGGAGTAAGAGGAAGACCATTCTGGGAAGATCAGAGGACAGATGTGGACTCAAGAAATACTGAGGTTTTAAATCTTGACCCCTTTATAGGTATCACGTGGAGCTGTTCCCTCACTTTGTAAAATGGATGATGATATGGCTCCATGGTGTTGCTGAGATGAAAAAAGATACAACCACAGACCCTAGGGGGGCTCAGGGCAGAGCTTAAAGCTTCTCCCAGTTTTAGGGATAGAAAACAACCCAGGCAAATAAAACAGGCTGCAGGAAGAGAGAAAATGTACACTTCTAAAGTCTCTTCTGCATGTGAAGTCCTTCAACAGATTAGCAGCAATGATAAATGACTATTTACTAGGAGTCCTCTCTGTGTCAGAAGCCACACTAAGCACTTTATGATCCTTGTCGCTGTCTGTCCTCAGGACAACCCTGCGGGAATTGCACTCCTATTTACCCCAGGTCACAAGGAAGGAAAAACTTCATTCAGGGATGTTTGGTGACTCGACCAAAGTTCCTACTCGGAGTGGCTGAACTGGGATCAGACCAGATCCAATGACTCTGAAGTCCAAGCCACTTCTCAGAGTTAGCAAGTTTCATGCTCTCAACTGTCCTGTCCCTGCAAGGCAGGGTTTAACGTCCCTGCTGAACAAATGAGAAAACCTGAGCTCATATGATCAAGTGACGCTAGATCCCAAAGGGGAGAAAAAAAACCCAGCAATATAGCCTGCTATTAGAAGTGAAGCCTAATGGTGGTGGGTTCAGATGCTTGTAAGTAGAAGACAGAACCCAGAATCATTTCTCAAGCCCAATGGCTCTTCAAAGCACCAAGCCTTTGCTTATACCCTGTCTTCTATTCACACAACTGCTCTTACTCTAAAGCCTTTTCTGACCCTCAATACCACCAATCGCCACCAACATACCTAAGATTCCATCTTGGCACTGTCATATTCTAATATGAACAATGACAAGAGCTCTCTACTATCTATCCCATCAGTCACAAGAGTAAAGAGCTTTGTCTAACTCTAACAATGCCTGTGAACTACATAACCCTATGTTCCTACCATAAATAGAAAGTGAAAGCTTAGAGAACTCCACTCACTTGCCCTGGATGTCACTTGCCCAGTGTCATGCAGCTGGTAGCAGTTTGTGCGACTTTCTTAGGTAAGTAGTGTCAGTATTTGGCTCTGGGTCCAGCCCAGACTGCTCAGAGATGGGAGGTAAAGACAGGGAGAAGAGGGGAGGTAGGCTGCCTAGGGCCAAAATCTGCCAATGAAATTGCTCGGAATGCTTAGATCCACCTTGGGTAGGAAGAGGCTTGATAAGTTAGGAGGTAGCCAAAGGCAATTCCTATTTTCCATTTACTGGCAGTGACTTGGCACGGAGATCTCATTTCCTCTAAGCCCATTTTCTCCAAAAGCTGGGAGACAAAGAATTGTCCTCCTGATGAGGCTAAAAAAATCTATCTGTGGTTTCAAAACTCAGGGACCTGAGGAAATAAGCTCCACCCCAGGCACCCAGAGGGGCCTCCACTACTTAGTTATCTCCCTTGCCTTGTCATTGGTTGGTTTGTCCAGGGCATATTCTTTCTCAGCTCTCTACATAAGACAAGATCCAGGGCCAGAGAGCTCTTTATCAGACCTTTTACCTCTCCACCCCTAGTACTGGCAACAAGTCTAAGCAGGGTTGGGATGACTGTTCAAAAGTGGACTTCAAAGCCAGGTGTGGCAGTACATGCCTGCAACCCCAGTGCTTATGAGGCAGAGGCAGGAATACTAAGTTTGAGGCCAGCCTAAGCTGCATAGTGTGTCAAAAAAGAAAATAAAAAGGGAGATTTTAATTGCCAGGTGTTGGAGAACACCCGTATCAAGGCAAGCAGGAAGAATCTAGGGCAGAGACCCCTGGATAAGAGCTAAAGATTCCCCCATCCCCATCCAAAAAATACCCCACAAAAACAAAAAAAACTTCAAATCTACATCTTCTCCCTCAACATGAGCTCAACCTTCTCTGTTGGAATATATCTTCAATAACTTGCCTGGCAAAGCTGAAATTAAAGCATTTCAAAACTTACCTGGGGTCTCCAAACTGATGACTGAAGCCTGAGAATATTCTACTCCCAAAGGCTAAGCAGGGGAACCCTGGAGTAGGCTCAGGAGGCACAAAGCCAGCTGATTAACTGGAAGAAGTTACAGTACTAGGGAGGATCCTGAGGCCTGTCAAGCTTCCTCAGAGGTGTTAACTGAGAAGTCCTTGAGAATGTGAGAAAGGCATCAGGAAGTGATTGAATTCAAGGATCTCTGAAGGAGATATGAAAGGAGACCCAAAAGAGACCTCAGCAGGCCTTACAAGTGCTGGTGACATTGGGCAAAGTCTTTTTTTTTTTTAAGATTTATTTATTATGTATATAGTGTTCTACCTACATATCAGATCTCATTACAGATGGTTGTGAGCCACCATGTGGGTGCTGGGAATTGAACTCAGGACCTCTGGAAGAGCAGCCAGTGCTCTTAACCTTTGAGCCATCTCTCCAGCCCCCAGGCAAAGTCTTAGAAAAGACTTACATCTTGGGTCTCTAGAAAGAGGTGGGAGAATGCAGAACCTGAGACTACTGCAGGAAGATGCTGGGGCTGAGAGTCTCAGATTCTAGTGACAGAATCCTTCACCAAAAATAATGGGAATTCACAGAAAAAGGTCTCTGATGCTGACACTAGAGTGCCAGGAAGCTTTGAGATTAAGTGCCAAGAGGCTAGGAGAGGTCTCTGAGGGCACCCTCTTGAAGAGGGATTTCTAATGGAGCAACAAAGGACTTGTGTGGTTCTAACAGGCACCACAGCTGTCCTGATAGGATGGAAAAGGGAAGACTAGTTTCAGATAGCTCAAGCCTTAAAAGGTTATGAAGTGCTGAGCATGGTGGTGCACACCTTTAATCCCAGCACTAGTGAGGCAGAGGCAGGATGGTCTCTAAGAGTTTGAGGCCAGCCTGGTCTATATATCTATATATTTCAGGCCAGCCAAAGCTACATAGTAAGACCCTGTCTCAAAATAATAATTATAACAATAAAGGTTACCAAGCAAATGCTGGCTAGATCTCCATGTGGAGTTAGGTTTCTCTAACCAATTCTGTGACTCCACAGCTCATTAAAGAGGTATTTAAGTTTTCTACTCTGGTGGAGGATAAGTGGGCCTGTTGGAGAAAGAGGTATCTGACAGTGATAGTGGGGTTCAGTGAGGCCAAAAGCAAAAGCTGAGACCCTCTGAATGAAGATGCTAGGAACCTTTAAAAGGACGAGGGCAAACTACAAATTCTGAAGCCTGCTGTTAGATTAAGGGATCTATAAAAAGAGAAGCTACAACTCTGGTCTGCTTTTGAAGGCAGAAGATGGGTCTAGGATGAGACTGTCAGGCAGATGGGGCTACAAATCAACAGGGTCTGAAAGAGTAGATGGTGGCAGGAGATTACTAATGGAGAACTGTGTCCAAGCAGGTCCTCCCTAGTGTCTAGTCCCCTGAGAGGCTCTAGAGGAAAGATACTAGAGGTTAAGGATGGCTGATGGGGAAAAAGATGAGGCCTATTGAGGACAGCCTAAGAACAATGAGAGCGTGAAAAAGGGGGAATCCCTGAAAGCAGGGAAAATCTCTAAGGGCAGATTCTAGGAACTAAAGGAGCCTCTAAAGGCAAATGCTAAAAAGAGTCTGTCCACGATGGAGGATGCTATCTATGTAAAGGAGGTGTTTGTTGGGAGACCTCAAATGTAGGAATGAGTCTCCCACAGGAAGGCCAGGCAGATAGCTTTTCACCGGGTCTAATCCAGATGGCAGCTCTAAGGACAGATAGTATCCTGGGGGGGGGGGGGGGGGGGGGGGGGGAGATTCTGGATGAAAATGCTAGACAAGGCTCTTTCGGAAATGAAGGCCATGCGGACCCTTCCTGAAGGGCTAGGAGGAGTCTCAAGGGAGATTTCGGGGCAGGTCTTCAATAGCATGGCTATTGAAAATGGACGGCTTTTTACAACCAGCAATGTTGAATTTCTGTGCCTTTATGGGAGACCGTGGAGAGTTCTGATAGGAAACGCAAGGCTCAGGACGCGATCAAGATATCTCGTTATAGATTCTGAGCCAGAAGTCTCCAGAAGCAGAGATAGGGGGTCTGATGTCAAGGTCAGATCTCAGAGCCCAAGGGATCAGGGTGGTCCCAGACAGAAATGATCTACCCCGCCCCAGGCTTTGCATTGCCCCCCCCCCCCCCCCTGTCTACCGAATTCTTGATATCCACGACACCGCAGCGCACCCAGACATCGGGCTGGCAGAGAACCAGCAGGGACCCTCCCATACCTCCCAGAGCCCTTGCTTCGAGCCAGGTGCAGAGAAAAGCTATTACCAATGCCGGTTCCCCGGGTCGCGCCGCCGCCAACTCCTCAAGGAGCCGAAGTCAAGCTCGGCCGCCACCCTCCTCTTTCTTCTCCTCCTCCTCCCTGCCGCCTGGGCCAGCTAGGATCACTGCCGCCTTCTCCTCCCCCGACCGCTGTGGTTGTGGTCTTCCCTGCCACCTCCTTCACCCCAGCAGCCGACACAAGATGGCGGCGGCAGAGCCCAAGGCCGGAACAAAACCTTGAGCCCCACCCCCAGAAACCCGGATGCAAGAGGACCGCGCCCACTCATGAATCATGTATTTTCCCTGCCCAGTTTGGGACTTCTTTAATTAGAAGGAGAACAGCTCCACCTTGTGGCTCTGGAGGCAGTAACTAGAAAAACAGGTAGAGCAAGAGGCCACGCCCCGTGGAATATGAATAAAGAATTATTGCAGCTAAGCTGTCAAAGAAACCAGGGAAGGACCTCAAGGCCATTCTTCCTGATGGTGAATTATGAAACAAGGTGATGGGTTTATTAAGACCAGGCAACCAGATAGTAGATGTTAAAGCATGACAGTCACACCCCATGCTCATGAATAATGAATGATCTTGCTGCTGCCGGGAATCAAGGAGACCAAAGCTACATCTTATTCATGAATAATGCATGAGGCTCAGTGGGGTGGAACAAAAGAGGCAGGCCTGCCTTATTGCTCCATCTAATATCCAGTAAGCAAGAAATGGGGCTATTGCAGGGAAAATGCGCTCCCTTGGCTCCTGAATACTGAATGCTGCTGCTGCAGCAGCTCATCTTGGAAACAGAGAGGTCAAGGAAGGTTGCACCAGGGGTGGTGGTATATGTCTTTAATCCCAACACTGAGAGGCAGAGGCAGGCAGATCTCTTGAGTTTGAGTCCAGTCTGGTCTACAGAGTGAGTTCCAGCACAGCCAGGGCTATACCTAGAGACCCTGTATAGGGTGTGTGTGTGTGGGGGGGGGTGTTGAACCAAAAGAAAGAAAGGTTGCACCCAGGCAGTACATGTGTAGTGGCATACACCTGTAATTCCAGCACTATACTAAGGGAGATGGAAGCAGGAGGATCATTAGTTTGAAGCCAGCCTGGTTATCTTGAAACTGTCTCAAAAAAAGGACAAATCCCATGAGGCCAAGGTGACAAATCCCCTCCCAGCCAAGGTGACGCTGCCCAGAAAGCGGAGATTATGAGACAATAGTCAATGCATGTGTCACAAGGGATAACCCTGCAAAACCAGAGGGAAGCACAGACCTTGCTACTCATCACTGACCATTTAGGGGATTATCTTGTCCCAATTAAATCCAGACTCACTACATGCCTTTGATAGGCAATGACAGTATTAGAATTAGTCCACCTCGGGTTGGAGATGTAGGCTATGGATAAAGCACTTCCCCAACACCCTGGGTTCAATTCATAGCATCATAAAAAACAAAACAAAAAAACCACACCAATCCCCACCTCAAAAAATCCATCCACCTCAGATTGATAAACTGTGTTATAAAATAAGTACGGAAAGGGTCTTAGAGCAGTGCTGCCACAGGCATTATAACAGTTTTCAAATATATGTAACTAAAGTTTATATGTAAGCATATTTGAATTAATCTAAAATTACTTATATGTGAGGATATATTCCAGCCATTACAGAAATTATCAGCTTGAATGTTTTCAGATCCAGAAAATGGGAACTAAGAACAAGAACTTAACTTGTGATTGAATTTCAATGAGTAAAACAGTACCTGACACACAGTACCATATAATTAACCTGAGCACTAGCAACATTATTTTCTTAAAAGACAGGGTCTTGCTGGGGTGAGCAAGCACAACTCCTGTAATTCCATAGTACTTGGCAAGCTGAAGCAAGAGGATCACTAGTACCAGGTTTGTCTAGGGAAACAGATCCTGGAGAAAGAGACATAGAAAAGCAGACAGAGAGGGAAGAGAGGGAGAGCAGAGAGGAGAGAAGGAGTGGAAAGAGCAGAGAGGAGGGAAAGAAGAGAGAGAAGAGAGAAAGGGGAAGAAAGAAACAAAAGGAGAGAGTTTTGCTGTGTTGTCCATACTGTTCTCAAACACCATTATTCAAGAGATCCTCCTGCCTCCACTCAGCATCCCAACTACTCCTTGTAATTCCACAGTACCTGGCAGGCTGAGGCAGGCAGGTCCCTAATTCTCTAGCAAGCCTCTGGAAATAGTGACAGCCTGGAGAGAGGAATAGGACACACAGAGGGAGAGGAGAGAGGGAGAGCAGAGATGAGTAACACGGAGCCCACCAGTAATAGTATCATTAAATTGGCTTGGGGAAGGGCATTATCCAACTCTGAAATCAGATCAGATTTGAATCCTAGTTCAGCCACTCACTGTGCAACTTTAGGACAAACTACTTACCTGTCCTGTGTCTCAGATTCCTCATCTATGAACTAGGATGAAACCTACTTTTGAGAAGTTGTGAAGATAAAATGGGTTAATAAAAGTAACTAAATGGGTGTAAACTGTTCTTATTATCCTGAATACCCACTTTTCGTGCTTCCTAAAAGACTTGCCAAAGATCCACAACCATAAAAATGGATGGGATTTGAATTCAGAGTCTCGGTTAGTAATCTAGAATTACTGAGACATAAGGCATGAATAATACCCGCGGCATCATCTCCGATAGATCCCAGGTTTAAATCCTGGAACCCGTGAGGGAAAGCTAACTGCGGATCCCCGCAGAAGCTGTAAAGGCCACGCCCCTCATAAATTATGCATAGCTCCCGTAGAAAAGCTTAAAAAAAAAAAAAACCTCGGGGCGCTACTCACCTTCACAGATTATTGTATGGATTATCAATAAACTCTAGTTTGTGAGGCAGACTTCGTGATACCCCGTCAACACGCCCCTTCAGCACGCTGATCCGCCCCCTAGAGAGTAATTCATAAGCTGACACTTCTAGTGGACCAGGTGCGAAAGAGGGTTCGCACCACAGCCCTACCCCTCACGAATGAATAAAGCGGCAACCAAATTACCGCTCAGTAGCCCGGTGGCCCTATGTTTACTCGGAAGAGCCCAGCAGACAGTCTTTCCCAGCCTCGGTTGAGAGGCTCCTCTCTTGGCGTTTGGGCCCCTGATATGTCCTGGTCTCACAGCCCAGGGTAACCAGCCGTGCAGACCTCATCACCTAATCAGAGGTCACAAAGGCCACTGATACCACAGTGCCACGTCGGTGCTGAACGTTCCCACTGTCACCCAGTCCGGTCCCTAAGACAAGCCCTCCCCAACTCCCGCCTTGACTTTAGTAACTTCAAACTTCTCTCCTCTTAGAAAACCCGAAAATCCTGCCCACCAACAGAGTACTCATACACAGACCCGAGCCTCCCACTAAGCCCTGCTTCCAAGGGGTATAAATCTGTGTCTGAGAACTACCCTATAAAACAGACTCTTAAATGCCACCCGAGTCCCCAAGCACCGCCTCCTAATGGTCTCCTCAAAAGCAGACACCTTCTGAATGCCACCCGGGCCCCACAACCTCCAAATATGCCCACTGGGGATCCCAGAAGTTGGGATTAGGAAAGCACCCTCTTTCAAATGCTGTCCAGGGGCTTGGGGGCAATGTGCTCCCGCTCACCCCCAGTGCTGGGCGGAAGCTTCGCCTTCCTTCTGGAGATAAGCCGAAGCCACAGGGCAACGGAAGAGCAAACCACCTCCGTCGTGCAAAAAGAACTAGAGTTTGCGCGGAGCTCGGAAGCGCGGGGCCTTAGAGGGCTGGGTCTGGGGTGTACCATAGATGCCTGAATAGAGGGGCGTCTCTCCCTGCTTCTGCGCCCCTGGCTCCGTTTCAGGTCCATATATCCCCTACAGGTTGTGGTACGACCCCAATGCGCGGTGCATGCTGGGAGTGGTAGTCCTGTCCCGCTAATGCCCGGTGCACGTGGTGGGCATCAGCCCCTAGAAGATGGGAAATTGCGAGCCTGGGTTTATTTCCTGGAACTGTGTACTCTGTGAGGGTGGAAAAAAGAACGGAACATGATAATGCCTCAGATTAGAAGATACATCCAACCTAAGCACGGGAAGGCTGAGACTCCGGTGGCCAAAAGCGTTCATTCATTTTTTTTTTTTTT
>CABHPH010126239.1:25975-39997 GCA_902168325.1 Peromyscus nudipes | reverse complement strand
TTTTTTTTTTTTTTTTTTTTTTGAATGATTAAAACAAGCCAGGCATGGTGGTTCACACCTTTAATCCCACCACTGGTGAGGCAGAGGCAGGTGAATCTCTGAATTGGAGGCCAGCCTTGTCTACAGAGTGAGTTCCAGGCCAGCCAGAGCTAGATAGTGAGACCCTGTCTGAAAACACCACAACATTTTTTTTTAAAACAAAATGTATGTTGTTACCTTGGGCAGGTGCTGATGTATGGACAGCCATATCGAGTCACCTTAGAGCTTGAACTGCCAGAATCCCCTGTGAATCAAGACTTGGGCATGTTTTTAGTCACTGTTTCATGCTATACAAGAGGTGGCCGAATCATCTCCACTTCTTCACGCTCAGTAAGTGTTTAAGGACAGCCTAGGAAATTGTGGACAATGATGGGAGAATCCGTATACATGGCTAGTACTTCAAGAGAAGACCTCCTGACTCTGGGATCAGGCCCAAACCAGGATACGTGAAGAATCCGATTAACAAACCAAACATTTGCCAAACACCTGGTATCTGATGGGCATGCCCATCTTTGGAGTACAACTGCTCTCAGAATAAGCAGACACCAGAAACATACCAGCTTTGAGACAAGTGGCTTAATTGCTAGAGTTTTATAGTAGTTTCCTCCTAACCAGACCAGGAAGAAATGCGGGGTTCTTTTTTTTTTTTTTTTTTTTAAGATTTATTTATTTATTACATATACAGTGTTCTGTCTGCATATATCCCTGCAGGCCAGAAGAGGGCGCCAGATCTCATTACAGATGGTTGTGAGCCACCATGTGGTTGCTGGGAATTGAACTCAGGACCTTTGGAAGAGCAAGCAGTGTTCTTAACCTCTGAGCCATCTCTCCAGCCCCGAAATGCGGGGTTCTTATTAGCACGTTCGGACACACGTTCAGCACTGGACCCCATTTAAAACCGCATTATGAATATCTGTGTTCAAGGGAAGCTTCAGGTGGTGCATTGGGTCAGGGACACCAAGCCGGAAAACAGGCTAGAGGGGAAGGTACATGAGAGCAGACTGCTTACCTGAGACCGGGGCTTTAGAGAAGGGACTCTGCCGTGTCAGAATGGAGAAATGAAGTCGGGTAGCAGGGAGACGTTTCTGAAACAGATGGAACGGTTGGGTGGGGACTGAAAGTGAGGAGGGGAAGGGGAAGGAACAGGGGGCTTGGAATGAGCAGCATACATGGACTGCTCAAGCATGGGCAAACTGGAAAGAACACCTGTCCCCAACCTTCCCTTATGCCCTGTCAGGTGATGCTGCATTACCGCTCCCACCTGCTCCAGATGCTTGACACACTAGTGTTCTCCAGCCTCCTGCTGTTTGGCTTTGCTGAGCAGAAGCAGCTCCTGGAGGTGGAACTCTACTCGGACTATAGGGAGAATTCGGTAAGTGGGGTGATGGAGTAGGAGACACCCCTCCAGTTAGCCCAAGACTGCACCTGAGGAGCCCGTGGGTAGGCACCCACAGTAGCCACAAAGGCTGGAAGTGGACCTCAGACTGGGCTACTAGGAGTGAGACCAGCAGGAGCCCAGCCTGACTCTGCTCTCATCCCTCCCTTGCAGTATGTGCCAACAACTGGAGCCATTATTGAGATCCACAGCAAGCGCATCCAGATGTATGGAGCTTACCTCCGAATCCACGCCCACTTCACTGGGCTCCGGTAAGAAGCCACAGAAGAAAACCCTGGCAGCTTTCTTATGGCCTGCCCCAAAATGAGGAGAGTTCCAGGCAGAAGTGACTAGTAACATCACATCATAGTTTACAAAGGCCAGACGCTCTCCTCCCTAGTTTCACTATGTGTATTAGATTTCAAAAGAGCTTCTTAAGAATCCCATGTGAGGGGTTGGAGAGATGGCTCAGCAATTAAGAGCACTGACTGCTCTTCCAGAGGACCTTGGTTCAATTCCCAGCACCCACATGGCAGCTCACAACTGTCTGTAATTCCAATTCCAGGGCATCTGATGTATTCTTCTGGTCTCTAGGGAGACCAGGCATCCATGTGGTGCATGTACATATATTCAGGCAAACACTCACATACATTAATCCTAGCACTCAGGAGGCAGAGGCAGGTGTATCTCTGTGAGTTCAAGGCCAGCCTGGTCTACAAAGTGAGTTGGGACAGCCAAGGCTACACACAGAGAAACCCTGTCTCAAAAAAAAATTTTTTTTTAATTATGTTGTGTGTATGAATGTTTTGCCTGCATGTGTACCACATGCATGCCTTGTGCCTAAGGAGGTGGGAGCCTCCATGTGGGTGCTAGGAATTAAACCTGGATCCTTTCCAAGAACAACAAGTCCTCTTAACCACTGAGCCAACTCTCCAGCCCCATTTTTTAAAATCTCATATGAGATGACACACCCCGTCATTAGCGCTGGGGGGCCTAAAGCAAGAAATCTTGAGCTGCAAAGCAAGACTATCAACATCAATATGAAAAGACAGGAAAGGGAGCACGTGAGGGGGTGTGGTGCTCTCTGTCTAGTCCCTGCTACTCAGGCCACATAGTGAGGTCCACATACATCGCCACCCACCCACCCTGATAAGATCCCCATGTAATCCTACTGCCTTGTTCCAGAGTGACAAGAGAGGTCACAGTTGAAACCAGTGTAATGCTGTGGCCCTGTGATACTGAGGCTGCCTGAAGTCCTCGGCCTTTGTTAGCACCTGGTGTGGTGTGGTCTGGTCATTGGGCTGAGGAAGTGGGTGCCATAGTGGCAGAGGGCAACTCCAGCCTCGCTCAAGTTGTCCTACAAATATTTCTGGAGTGATAGAGGCTAGTGCTATCTGGTAACTGCTGCTCCCTTCCTTGGCCCTGTTCCCACCTCAGGTACCTGCTGTACAACTTCCCTATGACCTGCGCCTTTGTGGGTGTCGCCAGCAACTTCACATTCCTCAGCGTCATCGTGCTCTTCAGCTATATGCAGTGGGTGTGGGGGGGCATCTGGCCCCAGCACCGCTTCTCTTTGCAGGTCTCAAGGGCAGAGACCCTGTTTTTCTTCCTTGGTGACCCTTGTTGGTGATCAGGGGCATGTTGGGGATAGGGCATGAATACTGCAGAGGGAAGTCAGGCTTCACTGCTCATTGGTTACTCCTCCACAGGTTAATATCCGACAAAGGGATAGCTCACGACAGGGTACCCAGCGTCGGATCTCTCGCCGTCAGCCAGGTAAAGGGGTTGGTTGACAGTATCGTTGAGAGGTAGATTAGTTGGCTTAGAGGGACTGCCTGCCTCTAGTAGAGAGTATGCCTGCTCTGAAATTGAGGGTGTGAGGAAAGGCTGAAGGAGTGTAGTTGGCGCTGCAAGCCTAGCTGTCCTCTCTGCCGGACCTGCAGGTCAGGAGGAGTCTACCCAGCAGTCAGACATGACAGAGGAAGGTGAAAGCCTTGAAGACCCCTCAGGAACAGGTATGATGCAGTCAGTTCCTCTTCCTGGCTCCTCCGAAGCACCCCCTTCAGTGCCTGGGTCTCACCTCTGTCACACCTCTGTTCCCTTTTTGACTGAAGAGGGCCAGCTGTCTGAGGAAGAGAAACCACAGAAGCAGCCCCGGAATGGAGAGGAGGAGCAAGAGCCGGAGGCTAGTGATGGTGAGGGGCACTGTGTAATGGAGTGAAGTGTGGTGGGGATACCACTCCATCCCTGTTAGCCTGTCTCATCTGCAATTTTGTTTGGCTCCTTCCTGGCTCAGGTTCAGGCTCCTGGGAAGATGCAGCTTTGCTGACAGAGGCCAACCTGCCTACTTCTGCCTCTACCTCTGCCCTTGCCCCTGAGACTCTGGGTAGCCGTGAGCCTTCTGTGGGCACCATCAGGCAGCGTCCAACATGCTCCAGTTCCTGAACAAAAAGACTCTTCGCATTCCAGCACTTTCCCATCTGATCCTTCTCCCCTTGTTGTTCCCTTAATAAACTATTTTGTGCCAGGTGCTTGTGTGAAGGTCAGAGGACAAATTCCAGGGGTCACTTCTCTCCTTCCACCATAAGGGTTCCGGGGAATCAAACTTGGGTCATCGAAGATTTTGTCTCATTTGTGTGTGTGTATGTAAATGAACCTACATAACTATATGTGCACCACATGTGCGCGGGAGCCCAGTTGGTCAGAGAGGATGTCGGGTTCCCTGAAACTGGAGTTACTGGAGATACAGACAGTTGTGAGCTACTCTGTTGATACTGGGAACCAAACCCAGGTCTTCTGCAAGAGCAGGATGTTCTCTTCACCACTAAGCCATCATTCCAGACCTGGGCATCCATTTTTTATTATTTGTTTTTGGTTTTTCAAAACAGGGTCTCTCTGTGTAGCCCTAGCTGTTCTAAAATTTACTCTGTAGACCAGGTTGCCCTCAGACTCACAGATATTCACCTGCCTCTGCCTCTTGAGTGCTGGGATTAAGGACATATGCCACCACTGTCCGGCCTTATTATTTGTTGACATGTGTATATGTGTGCTTCTCTGTGTGTATGGACACGTATGTTGCTAATTCTCTCAGAGACCAGAAAAGGGTGTAAGATCCCCTAGCACTGGAGTTATATAGGTAGCTGTGAGCCTCCCATGAATGCTGGGAACTGAACTTCAGTCTGTGCAAGAGCAACAAGTACTCTTAACTGCTAAGACATCTCTTCAACCCTCAGTTTGTTCCTTTTTAAAATATTTTATTTTTAATTATCTGCATGAATACGTGCATGTGAGTTCAGATACCCTTGGAGGCCAGAGGAGGACACTGAATCCCCCTGGGGCTGGAGTTACGTGGCTATGAGCCACTATCTTAGAGTTAGAATTGCTGTGATGAAACACCGTGACCAAAAAGCAAGTTGGGGGGGGGGGGCGAGGTTTATTTAGCTTCCACTTCCATATTGCTGTTTATCAAAGAAAGGACAGGAACTTAAACAGGGCAGGAGCTGATGCAGAGGCCATGGAGGGGAGCTGTTTACTGGCCTGCTCCACTTAGCATGTTCAGCCTGATTTCTTATAGAATCCAGGACCGCTAGCCTGGTAATGAGCCTACTCACAACAGACTGGGCCCTCCCCCATCAATCACTAATTAAGAAAATGCCTTACAGCTAGACCTTACGGGGACATTTTCTCAGTTGAGGCTCCCTCCTTTCAGATGACTCCAGCTTGTGTGTCAAGTTGCCATAAGACCAGGCAGCACAGCCACCATGTAGGTGCTAGGAACTGAGCCTAGGTCTTCCGGGAAGAGCAGCCAGTACTCTTAACCACTGGGCCGTCTCTCTAGCTTCTGTACTGCTATTTAAAAGGATAGTCTAAGAGCATTACATACTCCAAGGAGATTTATTTAGTCTATGATCTAATGTCCCCAATTATACTCAAAGTACTAAGTCAGGAATTGATGAACACCTATATCCCAGTTACTTAACTGAGACAGAAATGTTTGAGCCCAGAGGTTCAAGGTCGACTTAAACAATTACTTTCTCTCTCTCTCTCTCTCTCTCTCTCCTCTCTGCTTTTTTTGTTTTATTTTGTTTTTTGAAACAGGGTTTCTCTCTGTAACCTTCTCTGTCCTGGACCTAGCTCTGAAGACCAGGCTGGCCTGTAACTCACATAGTCTATCTCAGCCTCTCAAGTGCTGGGATTAAAGGCGTGCGCCACCGCCACCACCACCTAGCCTGTTTTCTTTCTTTCCTTTTTATATATTTCTTTTACATATTTATAAACAGATTCTTAGAGACTGGCCTCAAACTTTTAGCAACTCTCCTGCTGCAGCCTCCCAAGCACTGAATTACACGCTTGTACCACCTATCCAGATGTTTTGTGACTTTGGTTTGTTTTCTGAGGGAAGGTCTCACTATGTAGCGCAGGCTGTTTTCTAATGATTCTGCCTCATCATCCCTAGGCTGAGAAATTCAGGCATGCACCACCACACTCAATGCAGCTGTTTCCATCCATAATCTAGGGAAGAAACCCTATCCTGGCCAGATGTAGGCTTCCTGCTCTAGCCATGTGATTCTCATCTCCCTGAGGGGAGGGGGATAGGGTAGGGCGGGTCTGGAGAGCTAGGATACATCATTCTGGCCTTTACACCCCTCCCTTCTCTGTCTATTGGGAGGCAGAAGACAGGAAATGACTGCCATGAATGTGGTAGGATTTTCACTAAAACAGGATTTTATAATTCAGGCCCCATACCATCCACAGATGTTTTCCTGTCTGATACCAGCCAGGTGCCCTCCCTCCCTCTGATAATTCTCCTCTTCCCATCCCTTCACATGACTGCAGCCTTTGGATTCTCAGTTCCTGGCTGCTTTCCACATTTCATTCCTGTCAGAACCCAGGCATCCTGGCCTTCAGCTGAAAGCGCAGCGTGTGGCTTCCCCTATCCCCGGCCCCGTGACTCAGTCCCTCTGAGGGAACCAGCCCTCTTCTTGGCACTCAGGGGCTAGGTGGTGACATCAGAATTGAGGGGTATAAAAGTCCTCAGCCAAAATAGAATTGAAGACACAACCTGACAGTGGCCTGTGACAGGGACCTCTCCGCCTGATATCCACGGATGCCTGAAGGCAGATTCTCACTGTGTCAAGGCCTACCCACTGGTGAGAGGCTGCTGTGGCTGGGAAGAGGGTGGACAGGGAGGAGGAGCCTGGATTGCTTGGGCAGCATTTGCACAGATGCAGGTAGGGAGTGAGGACGCCCAAGCTGTCCCACTCCTCTTTGTCCCCTCTCCTGTCTTCTTTTCTGGATTTTTGTGCATCGTGCTAAGCGCTGTTTTACATAGGTCAGTTTTCTGGGTGGCAGCCAATTCATTCCACCTTTCTTCCCTGAGCTAAAGAAATCCGTTTCCTCCTCCTCTTTCCCCAGCACTTTGTTATCCGTTAGCTGCTTGCTTCTAGCGCATTGCATGGTGCTGCCCAAACATCTGTCTCTCATGTGTGGGACTGTATTTCATTATTTTTTATCCCAAACCAAGCACAATCAGGCCTAGTGACACACACTATTGATTCTAGTGATTTGGAGGTGTAGACAGGAGGACCAGGAGCTGCCTCCAAAACAAAAAATCAAAACCAACAACAACAACAAAAAAAAACCGTGTTCAGAAGCCAGTTGACAAATAACTGTGTGTCTCGGTCCCATCTCTTTCCTTTGCCCATCTTGGGCCTATGTTGTGCTTTTCATGCTTTTCCTAAAGGTCTTGTCCTGGAAGGCACAGCTGACAGCATTTACCCAATCACTCCTTCCCTTCCAGACTCCATGTTGGGCTCTCTTTCCCTTCTGTGGCTTGTGGCCACGACCACCTCCTTGGTTTCTAAAGCTCAGATCTTGACCCCCCAAGACTATGAGGAAGAGGACGATGAGGCGATGACCACACCTTCTCTGGCTGTCCCTTGCGACTATGACCGTTGCCGCCACCTGCAGGTGTCCTGCAAGGAGCTGCAGAAGGTTGGGCCAGTAGCCTGCATGTGCCCAGGGCTCTCCAGGGAAGATCAGCAGCCAGACCCTCCGCGGCTGGGAGAAGTGCAAACTGTGGCTGAGGAAGGCTGCGTGGTTGTCCACTGGTGTGCTCCCTTCTCTCCAGTCAATCACTACTGGCTTCTGTTTTGGGAAAGCAACGGGCCTCCACAAAGGAGTGGCCCCCTCAATGCAACCGTTCGAAGAGCAGAGCTGAAGGGACTGAAGTCTGGAGGTATTTACATCCTTTGTGTGGTGGCTGCTAATGACGCTGGTGAGAGCCATGTTCCTGAAGCAGATGTTGAGGGTCCTGAGAACTGGGCTGGCTCTTCCTTTGGGCCTTGTCGAAAGCTTATCATGCCGCCTAGACCTGTCATCCTGGTCCATGCAGCTGTGGGAGTGGGCACGGCTCTGGCTCTGCTGAGCTGTGCCGCCCTGGTTTGGCATTTCTGCCTTCGTGAGCAGTGGGGTTGCCCCCGACGGCAAGGTACCGCCCAAGCTTCAGAAGCTCTCTAATAGGAGTCCTACCGACTAGAAACAAGTCTGGTGCATTCCAGCAACATCTGGAGAGCCCAACCCACTCCCAGGAGTGTGGGGCCTGCTGCCACCTGGCACCAGCAGCACAGCCAAGTCAGAGCAGAAGCCCAGGCAATTGGCCTCGGACTGAGAGCTTGTTTAGTCCCAAAATAACCGGTCACTATGTTCTCTGGGCTCTAGGAGAAGTAGCAATTATTCCTTGGGGGTCAAATGTAAATGATTTAAGCTTTATGGGCTTGAGGGGGTAAAATTGCAGACATTACATAGGTACTTATATATAGCCAGTTAAAATCGAGCTGTTTAAGGCCCTGCATGGTGGTCTACAATTCTAATCTCCAGCACTCTGGAGGCAGAGACAGGCAGATCTCTCTGAGTCTCCAGGGCAGCTTGAGCTACATAGAAAATTCCAGGTCAATCCAGATTATATACTGTGACCCTGTCTCTAAAATAAAACAAAAGCAAACTCTAACAAGCCGGGGGGGGGGGGTGAGGGAGAAAGATGGTTCAGTAGTTAAGAGCACTGGCTGCTTTTCCAGAGGACCAGAGTTTTATTCCCAGCACTCACAAGGCAGCTCACAACCATCTATAACTCTGTTTTCCAGGGGATCCAATGTCTACTTCTGACCTCTGCCAGCAGTAGGCACTCACATACATGCATATATATATGCAGGCAAAACACTCATACACATAAAATAAAAACAAATTTAAAAATGCAAACTGTCTATAGCTCATAGGTCTTCAATGGCAAGGGGCAGGCCAGGTTCAGCCTATTGGCTGGGGTTTGCCAACACAAGCTATACATTCTCACAAGTGCTCTGCAACGGTGTGTGGCTTCCACATAGATCCTGAGAATAAGCTTCTGGAGGGTAGGAGTTGAAGTTGGAGCTATGTCCTTCTCCTACCTACCTTTGTTTTGTTACTAAGGATGAGCCTGCTCAGAGTCCAACTGTGTTTGGGGAAACTGAGGATTAAGGATTACCATGAGCTGGAGGAGACAGAAGGCCCAAGCTGCAGTCTACACAAGCTAGTGCCCCCCCCCTCCCCGCCAGACAGGTTTTCTCTGTGTAGCTTTGGAGCCTGTCTTGGATCTCGCTCTGTAGACCAGGCTGGCCTCAAACTTACAGAGATCCACCTGGCTCTGCCTCCTATGTGCTGGGATTAAAGGCGTGCGCCACCACTGCCCGGCTTCAAGTTAGTGTTTTTGTTAGTTATTAACAGTTTATACCAATGACTCCCCCCAGGTTTGTGTAATTGTTTATCCACTGTAATGACATTAAAAGCAAATTAAAAGTATTATATTTTCAGTTTTCATGATCCTCTTTAATTCCATATATATGTATATATATGTATGTGTATATATATATATGCCTATTTTAATCACTTCTTAGCCTTTTGACTAAGATCAAGTGTATGACTATTTTTCAAAGTAATATGTATACTTTCATTTTGTGTTTGTTTGAGACAAGGTCTCACTGTAACTCTTGCTGGCCTAGAACTCCCTATATAGACCCAGTGGGCTTGAAACTCACAGAGATCTTCCTGCCTCTGCCTCCTGAGTGGTGAGATTAAAGACATGCGCCACTATACCTGGCTGTTTGGATGTTTGAGTCAGACCTTGACCGTCTGCTTCTTTCCACACAGTCCACCATGGCTTTGAATTGTGGTAATCCTCCTCCCTCAACCTTCTGAGTACTCGTGCATATCCAGCTTCAAAACGTGTTTACTATTTCCAATTTTTTAAGCTTTTTTAACTTTTTTGCATGCATGTATGCATGCCGTGGCACACATGTTGGAGGTCAGAGGACAGCTTCCAGGAGTTGTTTCTGTACCTGTCACATTCCTCCCTGGAATATGGGTCCAGGGCTCAAGCGCTGGTTGTGAAGCTTGGCAGCAAACTCCTTTACCTGATGAACCATCTCGCCAGTCCCTGAATTTATTTTTTGTCACCCCCACCCTATTTACTTTTGAAATTATGTGGATGTAGAAAAGTTTGTTACAAAGTGGGCTGGAGAGATGGCTCAGCGATTAAGAGCTTTAGCTGTTCTTCCAGAGGTCCTGAGTTCAATTCCCAGCACCTACATGCACCTATGTGGTAGCTCACAACTTTCTGGTGCCCTCTTCTGGCCTGCAGGTATACATGCAGACAGAGTACTATACACAAAATAAATAAATAAATAAATCTTAAAAAAAAAACAAAACAACAAATTGCTACACAGCATAAACCTCATTTTTACTAATATGATAACTTTTGGAGGTGCTGGAATTGCATTGAGAGCCCTGGAAATGGTAGGCATGCATTCTACCCCTGAGCTATCTAGCTATATTCCCAGCAAGGTCATGGACCTAGTCTCCACGTGCACACTGTTCCAGGACAGTAGCTATGCTGAAATGAATTATTCTAGCCTCAGAACGAAGTTGTTATTACCCAAGGTCTCAAAATTGATTTGGGAACCTAGGAAAAAAATTAAAAGCCCCCCCCACCCCTGAAACCAGATGTGGTGGTATGAACTTTTAATCTCAGCACTCTAAAGGCAGAGGCAATAGGATCTCTGTGAGTTCCAGACCAATTTGGGCTGCACAAGGAGTTCCAGGCCAGGCACGGGGGCACAGTGAGGCTCTGTCACAAGAATGAGTTACTTATTCTTGCTCGGTTTTTTTTTTTTTGGTTATTATTTTTTTTAAGTAATTCTCATTAAAACTATCATTGTTCAAGCTGGGCGGTGGTGGCTCACACCTTTAATCCCAGCACTCGGGAGGCAGAGGCAGGCAGATCTCTGTGAGTTCGAGACCAGCCTCATCTGCAGAGTGAGTTCCAGGACAGCCAGAGCTACACAAAGAAACCCTGTCTCGAAGGAAAAAAAAAAAACACCCAAGGAGAGAGAGAAAATAACTCTATCTTTAATTAGAAAGACTATGCATTCCCAGCTGAGTATGCTGGATTCACAGTTAATTAAGAAAAACTTTCACTGTTATGAGTTATATATGGAAGGAAGGCTGGGGGCTAATTGATTAAATTACAAAATCCTTCAACAACAGCTTCTGGTGTAGTGCTTAAATATGGCAATCAAATCGTTTTTGCTTTTTAAATTATTTGTTCATTTAATATGAATGGATATTTTGCCTGCATGTATGTCTGTGAGTCATGTGGGTTCTTAGATCCAGAGGAGGCCAGAAGAAGACATCGGATACCCTAGGACTACAGTTACAGGTAGTCAGGAGCTGCCGTGGGGGTGCTGGGAATTGAACCCTGGTCCTCTGGAACAGCAGCCAGTGTCCTTAACTACTGAGCCATTTTTCCAACCCTTCTTTTCTGTTTTGTTTTTTTCCAGACAGTTTCTCTGTGTACCCCTGGCTGTCCTGGAACTCGCTCTGTAGACAAGGGCTGGCCTTGAACTCACAGAGATCCTCCTGCCTCTGCCTCCCAAGTGCTGGGATTAAAGGAGTACGCTGCCGCCGCCGCCGCCACCACCACCGCCCGGCTTCTCCAGCCCTTCTTATCTTAATGCTTATCTGGGTGAAAATAATTATTTTATGTATTCTGAAGCTTCAAATTCTCTTAGTCAGCAAGTGTGCTATGTTCCACATGAGCACACGCTCTCTCTTAGAGGGTGCCTGTTAACATTCAGGTATCTGTACTGGCCCACCCTTAAGGTCCTGACAGGATATATCCTCAGCTGCAGCCACTAAGAGCCCCCCCTGTGCACATTTGCTAGGTTTCCTTATAAAAGGCCGGCCTTGCCCACCTCCCATCTCTTTCTCTTTCTCTTCTTTTGCTCTTGTCCGAGGGACCAATCTCTGCCCCTTCTCTCCCCTCCCCTCAGTAAACCTCCCATGTGAGCCCTGTAGTACGGTGTGACTCCTTCCTCCCACTGTTTTTAAAATAAAGCAGTGCCAGCTTACTCCATAGTTGTGCAACTATACGAGGTCATGTAAGGTCATGCTGGATTGGACCAGCATATGGTATTTTCCTAGTTTTGAGAAATTCTGTTTCTTTTAAAAGAGCATAATTTATTTTATTATTTTTTTAAAGATGTATTTATTTATTATGTATACAGCATGTATGACTGCAGGCCAGAAGAGGGCACCAGATCTCATTACAGATGGCTGTAAGCCACCATGTGGTTGCTGGGAATTGAACTCAGGACCCCTGGAAGAGCAGTCAGTGCTTAAAAGAGCATAATTTATAATTGATTTGTATTATTATTAGTTTACTTTATTTTTGCTTATTTGAGATAGGGTCTCTCTACATAGCCCTGTCTGTCCTGGAACATGAGGCTTGGCCTCAAACTCAAAGATCTGCCTGCCTTTGCCTCTCAAATGCTGAGATTAAAGTCCTGTGCCACCATGCCTGGCCCAATGTGAGTGATTTTTAAATAATGTGAAGTTTAATATATAGATGATCAAAACCCTTTCAATGAGCAATGTTTTGTAGTTTGGAGAGTTACTTTGTGACATTCTCAGTAAACGTAATAAAGCTTTCAGCAAACTCTGAAAATAATAAAATAAAATGGGCTAGAGAAATGACTCAGCAGCCAAGAGGTCTTATTCTTGTGGAGGATAAGAGTTCAGTTCTCAGCACCAACAGAGCAGTCAGGCGCCTTCTGTAACTCCAGTTCCAGGGGCTCCATCACCCTCTTCAGGCCTTCCTGGTGATGCACACACGGTGCACAGATACACAGCCAAGCACAACACCCACGCCAGTAAAATAAACGAAGTCTAAGCTGGTGTGGTGGTACACGCCTTCAATCTCAGCGCCCAGGAGGCAGAGGTGGGGAGATTTCTGTGAGTTCATGAGTTCAAGTCCAGTCTGATCAACCTGAGATCCAGGACAGCCAGGGCTATGTAGAGAAACCCTGTCTCAAAACAAACAGACAACAACAACAACAACAAAACCACCCATACACATAAAATATAAAAATAAATCAGGCCGGGCAGTGGTGGCCCATGCCTTTAATCCCAGCACTTGGGAGCCAGAGGCAGGCAGATCTCTGTGAGTTTGAGGCCAGCCTGGTCTACAGAGTGAGTTCCAGGACAGGCAAGGCTACACAAAGAAACTCTTTCTAGAACCCCCTCCCACCTGCTGTAAAAATAAATGAATGAAGTCTGCAGAGATGGTGCACTTGCTAAATGTTGTAGAATATTCCTTTACAATGTGTGAAGATGTATCAATGATTGGTTTAATAAAAGGCTAAATGGCCAATACCTAGGCAGGAAGTATAGCAGGAACTTCTGTACAGAGAGAGCTCTCGGAAGAAGAAAGACAGAGTTGCCAGTGGACGTACAGGGAACAGACATGTAGGAGGAGAGGTAGCAACACATAAATTAATAGAAATGGGTTAGTTTAAGCTATAAGAGCTAGTTAGAAACAAGCCCAAGCTAAGGTTGAGCTTTCACGATTAACAATAAGTATCTGTTGTCTTTTTTTGTGAGCTGGAGGCCCAAAGGAAAGTCCATCTTCAGCTAAAGGCTAGGCTCACACCAAAAAAAACAGATTCTGGTTCCCAAGTCCCCACAGCTATCTCTCCAGCTACCTTGAAAAATAAAAATAAGGGCTGGAGCAATGGTTACATAGTTAAGAGCATGGGTTAGATTCCTAACAACTACATGTTCACTCACAGCCATCTGTAACTCCAGTTCTAGGGATAGGCAGCCCTCTTCTTGCCCCCACGGGAACCAGGCATGAAGTGGTACACAGATGGACATGCAGGCAAAACACCCAGATACATAAAATCAAAACAAAAAAGTCTAAACATTAAATAAATAATAAAACAAATACGCCTTAAAAAAAAAAACATTAGAAACTACAATGCTGAACCCTCCCCTGCCCCCCTGAAAAAAAAAGTGTAGAGAGAGACCCACAGAGGTTTCCTAATGAGAACTTACTAAGGGTCCGATAACCTGAGCTTGCTTTACTCAGCAGGGCTGCATAAGGGGATGATTTGACCACGGGTATGGTTATCAGGGATTTGGAAGGGTCTACACTTGGCTGTACAGTGTGCTTTGATCTGGCAAGGGGGAAGTGTTTTTTTTTTTTGTTTGTTTTTTTTTTTTTTTTTTTTTGTTTTTTT
>CABHPH010126239.1:0-25575 GCA_902168325.1 Peromyscus nudipes | reverse complement strand
GGGAATTGAACTCAGAACCTCTGGAAGAACAAGCAGTGCTCTTAACCTCTGAGCCACCTCTCCAGCTCGGGGGAAAGGTTTTGCCTTGGCATTGATATAAAAAAGAAAAGGCCATTGGGTATTGACCCAGGTTCTCCTGAAGCTATCCTGTGTTTCTCTCTTTCTCCTCTTTGTTATCTTTCTAATATATTCTTACCCTCTTTCCTCCTCATAAAAACCCTTGGAAAGGTGGAAGCTGGCCTCCCACAGGAAAGAAAGAAAAAGAATGAAGTCGGGAAGTGTTGGTGCACGCCCTTAATCTCAGCACTCAGGAGGTAGAGGCAGGTGGATCTCTGAGTTTGGGTTCAGCCTGATCTACAGAGCTAGTTCCAGGACAGCCAGGACTGTTACATAGAGACAGCCTGTCTTGAAAAAAAGACATAATACAATGCTGAGCATGTTTATAATTTCAGCACTGAAGCAGCAGAGACAGGTGGATCCCTGGAGCTCAAAGACAAGACAGGCCTGATTAATGGGGTCCAGGCCAATAAAATACCCTGTTTCCTGAGATAACACCCAAGGCTTTTTATATATCCCCCTCACACATCCACACAAATATGAACACATACATCCAAGTGGATGTACACACAAGCATTAGAAAAAAATCTCTCATAAAACTCCTCTTAAGACTCAACAACATTGCCCACCCCTAATTTCACTTTTTGTTTTTCAAGAAAGGTCCTGCCTGTCCTGGATCTCACTTTGTAGACCAGGCTGGCCTCAAACTCACAGAGATCCACCTGCCTCTGGCTCCCAAGTGCTGGGATTAAAGGTGTGAGCCACCACCAGGCTTCCAGTTTCACATTTAAAACACCAAATAGAGTCCTCAGTCTACAAACCTCCACCTCAGGCCTTTTAAAGACTTTTACACTAGCTTTCTCTGCAGTTAGAGCCAAAGACTCACCTGTCACTGGGACAGACTACATCAAGTCCATCACTGAGTGCCAGAAAAAACACAGCCCTAAATCTGACTGTGCCTTTTCAGAATCACCTTCTCCCATTAACAAGAAGTGTTTGGTTCTGTCTTAAAACTCTCCCAAAGAGCCAAGCATGGTGGTGCACACCTTTAATTTGAGCACTCAGGAGGCAGAGAAAAGCAGATCTCTGTGAGTTCAAGGAAATTCCAGTACAGCCAGGGCTACATGGAGAGGCCCTGTCTCAAAACACAAACAAAAACAAAACAAGTGCTCCCCACAACACACACACAAAATTGTTACAGAATATTTCTTTACACTGTGTGAAGATGTGTCACTGTGACTGGTTTAATAAAGAGCTAAATGGCAATAACTAGCCAGGAAGAGGCTAGGTGGGAATTCTGGGGACAGAGAGGTCTTGGGGAGGAAGAAAGACAGAATCATCAACCAGACAGAGAGGAAATAAGAGGTGCAAGATAAAAGAAAGGTAAAAAGCCATGAGGCAAAACGTAGATTAATAGAAATAGGTTAATATAAGTTATAAGAACTAATGGGACAAGCCTAAGCTAAGGCTGAGCTTTCATAATTAGTAAGATGTCTCCATGATATTATTTGGGAACTGGTGGTACAGAGAAAAACTTGCTACACAAAATAGGCTGGACATTGGCATGTCACCATGGTGTCACCTGTCCAGAGTTAATATTGTTCTACCCTTGTAGATGGATTTTTCTTTGGGCTGCCAGCTCACAAAAAAAAGAAAAAAAAAAAAAGACAGAGACTAACTATTAATTGTGAAAGCTTGGCCTTAGCTTAGGCTTGTCCCATTAGCTCTTATAACTTAAATTAACCCATATCATTTAATGTTCTTTTACATGGCTCAGTTACCTTTACTCTGTACTGCCCATCCTGCTTCCTCAACATCTGGCTGGGGACTCTCTCTTCTTCTCAGATCCTTCTGTGCCCAGATGTCCGCCTAGCCGGGCGGTGGTAGCGCACACCTTTAATCCCAGCACTCGGGAAGCAGAGGCAGGCAGATCTCTGTGAGTTCGAGGCCAGCCTGGTCTACAGAGCGAGTTCCAGGACAGGCACCAAAACCACAGAGAAACCCTGTCTCGAGAAAAAAAAAAAAAAAAAGGTCCCGCCTAACCTCTTCCTGCCTAGCTAATGGTCATTCAGCCCTTCATTAAGCCAATCATAGTGTCACACAGTGTAAAGGAATATTCCAAAACACACCCTAGAAACTTCAGCAGTTTATTACTGTGCTGTTTGGAGATTTCAATCTCGTCTTTCAGCAAGACCAGATTATACGCCACTGAGCCCCAGATGATAGTATCTTGAGATAGCAGCCATTTCTATGAACACTGATGCCTTCTTCCCACTGTAAGCATAGCATTATAGTTCAGATGGAAAGGTATCCTGGCAGCCAGAAGCCAAGGAATACCACGAAGTCATACCACACAACAAACCTCACACAAGAACTTTATTGGGAGGAAAAAAAACCAGGAGGATGGCTGCTTCTGCTCTATCAAGAAACAGCAGCAAATTGAACAGGATACAGGGCTTATATAGAGCTTCTTGGGAAGGGGGTGGGACTTTTCAGGGTGGAGTTTTCCAGGGTGGAGATTGGTGGGATTTCATGTCCAGAGATTGGGCTTTTTGCTTTGTAGGGTGGGGGCAGGGTCCAGCAGTTAGGGCAGTTAGAGTACTGTTTGAGTGGAACCTGGCAGTTAGAGATCCTCAAGGGAGGGGCCTGGCCACTTGTGTGGCTTGAGGGGCTTACAACAACATCAACCTTAGAAGTCTCCAAGAGGATAACGGGGCTCTAAAACAATGATTCCACCTGGATTGTGGTAACACCACTAAAGCTGACAAACACTACCCCAAGATCAGCTTTGGACTGCAGACTGCTCAGAACAATTTCAAAGTGACTAGCTGAGATGGTCCAGCCTCATGCACTACTCTATCACACAAATGATAGAGCTAGCTCTGCCAGGACTTGACCATTATCTCAATTTTCTCAGGGTCCCCTAGAGATGCCATTGTCAGAAAGCAATCTAGAGAACACAACGCACACATTCCCAAGAGGTGGGGTGGGTGGTTTTTGGTCATTCAGTGGGTTATAGATATCTGTCATTAACGGGGTTGTTTACAAGTTGTTATTGGTAATGGTCAGGAAAAAAATCTTAACAAAAGAGATTAGATTCAGAGATCTCATTCTGAAAAGAAAAAGGGGGGATATATAAATATAGGATAAAAGGGTAGATTAATGAATCTACTTTTATACTAAAAAAGCAAGTACTAGTCTTAAATATTTTACACTGGCATGGATTTTTGTATATTGATACAAATTTGAGGGTTTTTATACTGTATATATGTTTCTACTCTTATTTAAGATATTTTTGTATATTGATACAAATTTAAGGCTATTTTTTGTTAGAACATACTCTACATACATTTCTACTCTTGTTTAAGGTATTGCACCTATGCAACTCATTTAACAATGTAATATAAATTTCTAGGACTTGAAAGTTATTATTTCAAACTATCTAGGCTAATAAAGAAATGCAGGTTAGTAGTTAGTCACCTATTAAAATCAAACTTGTAGTCATGTTAGGTATCTTTTCAAGGTCAGAGATATATTTTAGATGGACAGGTGGTCTTCAAACACTTTAGAGATCTACAGAATATGACATTTAAGATGTTTTAATTAGATAAGGCCAATGTACTTCAGATGAGATGATGGGCATTGAAGAACCTTCATATGGAGTTTGCTTTTATTGTGGCATAGTTAGCTACTAGGCAAGAAAATTCCCTTGCCTCAACTGCTGACAGTTATGCTGTCCAAACTGGACAAGCAGGACACAAAAGAAAAGCAACCTCCGAACTTTGCCAAGACAAGGTAGGACAGTCCTTCAAAATTCCTGCTTCATAGAAATAAATGTATGTTAGATATTCTGGGCCTATAGTCCAAAGATGGATGCCCCAATGTTATAGAAGAACCTTGGGTGACTGGCCAGGCAGTCAGTTGTTTCTTTCATTTCTTAGTTTTGGAAGTTGTATGTGCTACACTTCCTGTTTACTCAGGTAATATATTTTTTTGTTTTTTGGTTTTTCGAGACAGGGTTTCTCTGTGTAGCTTTGCACCTTTCCTGGATCTCACTCTGTAGCCCAGGCTGGCCTTGAACTCACAGAGATCTGCCTGCCTCTGCCTCCCGAGTGCTGGGATTAAAGGTGTGCGCCACCACCACCTGGCTACTCAGATAATATTATATCCTTGGTAGGTCTCTGATCAAGTTGAAGACTAGGTAATTATACTTTTCCTTGTTACCAAATTCAGAAAAGAAACTCACAAAAGAGGTGTAAAGTGTATAAGGTTGAGAGGCATGAAAAATAGTTTTGGGTTGTAATGAAAGTTAGGATAGAAAGTGAATTAGTTACAACACTTTGGACTCAAGTGTAACTATCCAAGGTAGGATAGTTAATGGAGTATTTTTTCTGAATTTACCAAACGCAAATGGACTGGACATTGTGAATGTAATTCTTACCTAATAATTGTTCTTATTGTATATAGTTTTACTATGTTAGAGTTAAAATGTCCCCTTTTTATTTAGACAAAAAGGAGGAAATGTTGTGTGATATTTTGATCAATCTCATTCTGACAATAAAATTTGCTTTAAATCAGAGGGTGGAGCTAGCTACTAGCTGACCAAAATTGATCACAGAGGTTTTGGAGGACTGAGGACAGATAGACAGGAAGTAGCAGGGTGAGGCTTAGCTTATAGAGGATCTTGGTCCTTTTGGATGGAGGAAAGGAAGAGATAGGAGGTCACTGGTTGTTTCTCCGCCAATTCTCTGATCATTCAGGTTCTTACCCCAGTATCTGACACCCGATTTTTTACCGATAAAGAATAATTAGATAAATGCAACAGGAACTCTCTTTGCAGACCAGGCTGGCCTCGAACTCACAGAGATTCTCTGTCTCTTCCCCCTAAGTGCTGGGATTAAAGGTGTGTGCCACCACAGCCAGGAATTTCTATTTCACATTTGTTTTCTAAATTCTTTGGCTCAATCTTCTTGGGGCATCCAAACTGCTACTATGCAAGTCAGGAGAGAGCTTTTATTTGAAATGCCAATTTTCAAGCATTTTCATTTAGATTGTGATTTTTTTCTGTCTTAGAAGTCTTCATTTTTCATTTGTAACAATTGTGACGTTATTTTTCTGTATCCTCTAACTCTGGAGTTTTCTTTCCCCTCTTCCACTCCCACAGCTACACTCATAGTTGAACCTTATTATCAGGAAAGGCGCCTTGATGAAAAGATCAGGACTGGAGCTCTGACCAGCTCCAGTCAGTTTTTAGTCAGTGTTTTCCCTAGAATAAGTAAAAACCTAAAAAGCATCTTTGTTTTTTCTTTCTTTCTTTTTTAAGACATGTCTCTTGTGCTGCATCAGTATCCAGAACTTCAGTTGGTTTAAGAAATGCAACATCATTGCTGGGTGGTGGTGGCACATGCCTTTAATCCCAGCATTTGGGAGGCAGAAGCAAGCAGATCTCTCCGAGTTTGAGGCCAGCCTGGTCTACAAAGTAAGTTCTAGGACAGCCAGGGCTTGTTATACAGAGAAACCCTGTCTTAAAAGGAAAAAGTGGTGGGGGAAAGGCAACATCAAACGCTTCTGATTTTTGGAAAAAAGAAACTGCAATGACTTGAAGTGGAGAGTGTGGGCACCATCCCACTCACACACACTCATTCTCAGACTGTGAAATCCCCTACGCAGTACACAGTACCAAGTGTGCAGTACACCGTACCAAGTGTGCAGTACAGTGAAGGTAGGCTCAAGACCTAGGCTCCATCTTTCTCCTCGGTAGCTGGGGCCAGGCTGCCTTTCACAACACAGCCCCACAGCTGAATACAGGTCCTCCTCTCCCAAATCAGCCATCCCATTCGGCAGCACCAAGACAGGAAAGCCAGTGCTACCCTCTCTGGGGAGAGACAGCTTTTTCAAGATGGCTGATGCTATGTTCTACCAAATCAGTGCTAACTTAGGTCACTAACAGTGCTGCTGTGGGCTGTCACAGGATAGTCAATATGGTGTGTTTTCAAGCTTCACTCAACTCATTCCCAAACATTCAGCACTCTTCAAAATGTTTAATTTTTTATTATTTTAAAAATGTATTTATTTTATTTTCATGTGTTTCTAGTGTGTGTTTGTGTGAGTTTCATGTGCACCGTGTGTGCACAGGAATCATGGGAGCCAGAATAGGGCATCTGATCCCCTGTGACAGCAGTCACAGTTTTGATGGGTTGATGCCACACAGGTGCTTGGAACCAAACTCAGGTCCTCTATGAGAGCATTCTAAACTGTAGAACGTCTCTCCCGCCCTATTCTGTATACAGTGTTCTGTCTGCACGCATCCCTGCAGGCCAGAAGAGGGCGCCAGATCTCATTACAGATGGTTGTGAGCCACTATGTGGGTGCTGGGAATTGAACTCAGGACCTCTGGAAGAGCAGCCAGTGCTCTTAACTGCTGAGCCATCTCTCCAGCCCTCCAACCCCATTTTTATCACATTAAATAAATTATTTGTAGCCAGGTGGTGGTGGCACATGCCTTTAATCCCAGCACTCAGGAGGCAGAGGCAGGTGGATCTCTGTGAGTTCGAGGCCAGCCTGGTCTACAGAGTGAGTTCCAGGACAGTCTCAAAAAAAAAAAAAAAAGAAAAAAAAGAAAAACAATTTTATTTCTGTGTGTGTGTGTGTATGTGAGTGTGTGTGAGTGTGAGTGTGTGTGTGAGTGTGTAAGCATGTGTGTGTGAATGTGTGTAAGTGTGAGTGTGTGTGAGTGTGTAAGCATGTGTGAGTGTGTGTGTGTGTGTGTGTGTAAGCATGTGTGTGTGGTTGCATGTGAGAGTGGAAGTCAGGACAAATTGAGGGATGAGAGACTTCGTTCTCTCCTACCACGTGGGTGCCAGGCATTGAACTCTAGTCTTCAGCCTTGGCAGCAAGTGCCTTTACCTTCTAAGCCATCCTCTCAGCTCCTTCTGTTTTTTGGAGACTGGGTCTCCAGCCCAGACTGGCTTTGAACTTTCTGTGTAGCTAAGAATGACCTTGAACTTTTGGTCTTCCTGCTTCTATGTCCTCTGTGCTGAGAGTTCCGGAGTGAGAACCACCACACTAAACTACTCCTTACCTTGTTTTCTTTCATCAGTTCCTTTTTATTGTTTGCTACTGTTTGTTTTTGAGACAGGATCTCTGTAGTAAGCTTTCTTGTGGGGACCACCAGCCCGCAGATAATGACATGGAGACTTATTATTAATTATGAAAGCTTGGTCTTAGCTTAGGCTTGTTCCCAACTAGCTTTTGTCACTTAAATTGACCTGCTTCTATTAATCTATGTTCTACCACGTGGCTTTTTTTTTTTTTTACCTCTCCTCCATTCTGTATGTCCAACTTGGTCCATGTCTTGCTGGAGTCTCTCTCTAGTGCTTACATTCATCCTTGGTTCCTCTGTGCCCAGAAGTACCACTTATTCTCTCCTGCCTAGCTATTGGCCATTCAGCTCTTTATTAAACCAATCAGAAGGTGCTTTAGACAGAGACACATCTTTACAGTGTACAAAAAAAAAAAAGTATCCTGCCAGGCAGAGGTGGTGCACACCTTTAATCCCAGCACTTGGGAGGCAGAGGCAGGTAGATCTCTGTGAGTTCGAGGCCAGCCTGGGCTATAAAGTGAGTTCCAGGACAGGCTCCAAAGCTACACAGAGAAACCCTGTCTCAAACACACACACACACACACACACACACACACACACACACACACACAAAATATCCCACAATAGGTATGTCCTGACTGGCCTCGAACTCACTATGCAAACCAGAATGTCCTCAAATTCACAGATATCCTCCTGCCTCAGCCTCTCAACAGCATGTGCCACTGTGCTAGTGTAACCTACACATAGGAAGAAACCAAGTGGACAAAAAGGGAAGACTCCAAACAGGAGGCAAATGAGTGGTGGTTCTTGCTGGATGGGAGGCCCATACTCCCTGCTGCTTCCAGAGGACAGATGGTCACCAAACTCCATCAGGACACCTGTCTGGGGGCAACTGAAACTGCTGCTTTAGTCGAGCCCAGATGTTATATCCTTCAATTATACAATCTTGTCAAGGACATTATGACCAGATGTACCACTAATGTGCAAGTGAACCCCAAAGGAGGAAGAAAAGCCCCAGAAGGATTTCATACCCTAGGAAGCACCCCCAGAGAACACTGGAAAGTGAACTTACAGAGATCAAACCCATAATTTTTGTGTATAAGTATTTGATAATTTTCATAGATATTGTCCCTGGAAGGAAGCCTATTCTGCCTGACAGAAGAAAGTCTCGGCAGTCACCAAGAAACTCCTCCAAGAGTTCATTCTTAGCTGTGGTGGCACACGCCTTTAATCCCAGCACTGAGGAGGGAGAGTTGGGAAGATCTCTGAGTTCAAGGCTAGCCTGGTCTACAGAGCGAGTTCTAGGCCAGCAAGTGGTACACAGAGAAACCCTGTCTCAAAAAACAAACAAAAATAAGTTAATTCCTACATTTGGGTTGCCACTGTCCCTGGTGTCCAACAATGACCCGATCTTCACAGCCAAGGTTTCCCTAAGTTTCGGCAACATTCCTAAATGTTGATTGGAAACTACATTGTGCCTGTAGGCCACAAAGCTCAGAGCAGATAGAAAGGATGACTAGGAAGGAAACTTGAAATATTGTTTAGTTGGAGCCTCCAGCTCACCCCTGCATGGTCCAGAAAGCCAATTTCTGTCTGTCTGTCTGTCTGTCTGTCTGTCTGTCTGTCTGTCTCTCTCTCTCTCTCTCTCTCTCCAGAGCCCACCTTTTTTTTTTTTTTTTTTTTTTCCGAGACAGGGTTTCTCTGTGTAGCTTTGCGCCTTTTCCTGGAACTCACTTGGTAGCCCAGGCTGGCCTTGAACTCACAGAGATCTGCCTGCCTCTGCCTCTCGAGTGCTGGGATTAAAGGCGTGCGCCACCAACGCCCGACTGAGCCCACCTTCTTAAACAGTCTCCAAACAAAGGAAAGGCACCAAAAAGCCTAGTTCTGCATTCTTAGCGGTGACACAGGCTCCTCCCCTTAAGATGCCAGCTGCCCAAGTCCTCACCTAAGTTCTCAGCTTTCAACCACACTTGGGCACAAACCCAGCTTGTAGTGGACACGTTATCACCCCTCATCTACAACCTATAAAATACCCCTGCTTGAGTTCAGGCTTGTGACTTCTCTGGCCTTAATCCTCAGGGACCAGAGAACCTGCCTGGGAGTTGCTCCCAATAAACCTGTTGTTACACTTTTTCAATTCAGCTTGATTTGGATTACTGTGTCAGTGAAAAATTATTATGGGGGGTGGGCATGAAAACCTATTAAAATGTCCTCGAAACTGGTGAAAATTGGGTCAACCTCCTACCTTTTGCTCTTCTAAGGGTCAGGTGCACCCAATTTTGAGAAGTTCTTGAGACAAATTGCTAACCATTCCCTCCCCAAGTCCTTACACACCCTGCAGCAAGCCCAGAGGACTATTCATCAGATGATTGAGCTGTGGCCGAACCCATATCTGAGCCCAATCACAAGTTCCAGCCTCGCAACCTTGTATGGGTAAAGAGGATCCTGACTCAACCCTGGATCCAAGTTGGAAAAACCCCAACTCTGTGGTCCTTAACACCCCTACAGAGTGAAGCTCACTGGTGCTAGCCCATGGACCCACCACACCCAGATAAAGGAGGCTACAGAAGATAACACTAGCCTAGCATTAGTGGCCCACACCTTTAATCCCAGCACACTCAGGGAGCAGAGGCAGGCAGATCTCTGTGAGTTTGAGGCTAGTCTGGTCTTCCTTTTGAGTTGCAGGACAGCCAGAGGTACACAGTGAAAGACAGAAAGAGAAAGGAAAAAAAGAATGGAAAAGAATTAGCCTGACAGTAGTGGCACATGCCTTTAATCTCAACACTTGGGAGACAGAGGCAGGCAGACCTCTGAGTTCAAGGCCGGCTAGTCTACACAGAGAAACCCTGTCTTGGAAGAAGATGATGATGATGGAGGAGGAGACAGAGGAAGAGGAGGAGGAGGGAGATGAAGAAGATAGATGAGTTACTATTGCATGGATCTAATTGGTTTTAATAATAAAAACCCAGAACCAGATGTTGGGGTAAATGCTGAAAGATCATAGAAGCAGAGCAGCCAGCCACTAGAAAGACTTCTTACCTCTAGGAATCCTCAGCCTGAAAGGGCTTGAGCTCCTGTCTCCTCCCGCCTTACATTCCTCTCTCTACCCAGCCGTATCACTTCTTGTCTCCACCTCCCTAATGCTGGGATTAAGGCTTGAGATCCAAAGTGCTGGGATCAAAGGTGTGGGCCACCACTGCCTAGCTCTGTTTCTCTTTTAGACTGAATCAGTTTTGTGTAGCCCAGTGTGGCCTTGAACTCACAGAGATCCAGTGCTCAGGTTAAAGGTGTATGCCACCACTGCCTGGCCTCTATGGTTAACTAGTGGCTTAGCTCCACACTCTGATCTTCAGACAAGCTTTATAAGTTAGATCACAAACAAAATATCACCACATTTCTCCTTTTTGTCTATAATAAAAAAAGGTTACAACTAATATAAGAAAAAAGATATACAATAAGTACAATAACTATAAATGATATATACAGGCAATAAATAAATCAAATGTCTAGACCACTAACATTAAATTTAGAGAAAATATTATTTATCCTATCTTGGTGAGTCCAAAACCTTATACATAATTTACTTTCTATCCTAACTTGCATTACCATCTAAAACTATCTTTTGATGTCTCTCAACCTTATACATTTTACACCTCTTTAGTGAGTTTGTTTTCTGAGTCTGGTAAACAAGGAAAACTATAACTATGTAACTATCTAGTCTATCTAGTCTTCAAAATCCCTCAGAGACCCGAGAAGAAAACAGTATTAACTTGAGTAAGTAGAAATTGCAAGCAAGTGACTTCCAAAAAATGTGAGAAATGACAGAAACAGCTGGCTGCCTGGACAGTCACCCAAGTTCCTCTGTAACACTGGGGCATCCATCTTCAGCCAACAGGCTTAGCGTATCTGACAGACTTATCTGTGAAGCAGGGTTTTCTGAAGGACTGTCTTGTCTTGGCAAGGTTCGGCAGTCCTTTCTTTTGTGTCCTGTTTGTCCATTTGGACAGTATATTTTCAGCATTCGAGGTAAGGGCATTTTCTTGCCAGTGGTTAACTTTTGCCATAAAGAAAGTAAACTCCGCCGGGCAGTGGTGGCTCATACCTTTAATCCCAGCACTCGGGAGGTAGAGGCAGGCGGATCTCTGTGAGTTTGAGGCCAGCCTGGTCTACAAAGCGAGTTCCAGGAAAGGCACAGAGAAACCCTGTCTCGAAGAAAAAAAAAAAAAGAAAGAAAGAAAGAAAGTAAACTCCATATGAATTTTCTTCTGTGCCCATCATCATCTCTGAAGTAGATTGGTGCTGCCAGGAGCAAGCATGTCTCATTGTCATTAAAAAAAAAAAAAAAAAAAAAAAGAACCTATGTTATTAAAACATCTTGGGGGCTGGAGAGATGGCTCAGGTGTTAAGAGCACTGGTTGTTCTTCCAGAGGTCCCAAGTTCAATTCCCAGCAACCACATGGTGGCTCACAACCATCTGTAATGAGAACTGGTGCCCTCGTCTGGCCTGCAGGGATACGCACAGGCAGAACACTGTATACATAATAAATAAATAAATCTTTAAAAAAAATCTTAAATGCCATATTCTGTAGATTTCTGAAGTGTTTGGAAAAGACCTATCTAAAATATATATCTGTTTGACCTTGCAAACATACCTAATATAACTACAAGTTTGATTGTAATGACTAACTACTAACTTGCATTTCTTTATATCCTAATTAGTTGGTAATAGTAACTTTCAAGGAATAGAAATTTGCTTTACATTGTTAAATGAGTTGTATAGATACAATACCTTGAACAAGATTAGTAATGTATGTACAGTATGTTCTAAAAAATAATCTCAGCCGTTCAACGGTGGCGCACACCTTTAATCCCAGCATTCGGGAGCCAGAGCCAGGTGGATCTCTGTGAGTTCGAGGCCAGCCTGGTCTATATAGTGAGATCCAGGACAGGCATCAAAGCTACACAGAAAAACCCTGTCTTGAAAAAAAAAAATCTCAACTTTGTATCAATATACAAAGATCCACATCAGTGTAAAATATTTAAACTAGTAGTTGCTTTTTTTGGTTTAAAAGTAGATTCAATAATCTATCTTTTTATCCTATTTCTATATCCCCCATTTCTTTTCAGAGTAGATTCAATAATCTACACTTATGTCCTATCATATTTATATCCTTTTTCTTTCTTTTCAAAAAAGAACCCTGAATCTAATCTCCTTTGTTCAGCTTTTTTCCTGACTATTACCAATAACAACTTGTAACCAACCACCCTCAACGATGACAAATATCCATAACCCACTGAAAGGCTGAAAACCACCCACCCCACCTCTTGGGATTGTGAGTGTCCTGTCCTTAAGTTTACTTCCTGCTGTCTGGGAGTGTTGGCATCTTTAGGGGATCCTGAAAAGAAAATTTTGGGAGAGGTAGCTGTATCATTTGTTGTCTAGTCTCTGTGTAATGGGAAAGTGCAGGGCTTGTCTCAAGTCCTTGTTCAAGTAGTCTGTGAAGCTGGATCACCTCAGCTAGCCACCTCAAGATTGTCCTGAGCAGTGTGTAGTCCAAAGCCGATCTTTGGGTGGTGTTTGTCAACTTAGTGGTGTTATCGTCCTGGTGGAATCGGCATTGTGGGGCCCCATCATCTTTTTGGAGACTTCAAAGGTCTCTGTTAGGCATGGTCATGGTTCACTGCCGAAAACTTAAACATTTAAAATGTCATATTCAGTAGATGATCTCAAAGATGTTAAAGGATTGATATTTGTTATGTACATCCAGAGTACAAAAACTTAATTCCTAGTTACCTGATAGAGACTCAAACCCGAAATCATGTATAGGAAGGTAGATGAAGCCTTTTTCTAGAATTAGTTAGTAATCTATATGACCATTAATATCATGACAAAAAGTTTAAAATATATGTATATATATTAATCTTATAAGTTTTGGGATAATATTTATACTTCAAGAAAAGCTCTAAAGAGTTAAAATAAAACCAAATGATTATGAAATTAATGACAATAAAATAATCCCTTAATTTTTGTTTTTCTTCTGTCCCATATTAGGTTACCACCAGGTCCTCTGACACAAGCCCTATAATTATGCTTGCCCTATTTTGTCTCATCAAGGGAAAGGTTCAAAACCCTTATAAGCCAGGACCTTATGTAACCACTCTCAAAATCAGCCAGCTCACAAATCACAACACAGAGACTTATTATTAACTATGAAAGTTTGGCTGAGATCTTAGGCTTTTTCTAACTAGCTCTTATAACTTAACCCATTTTTATTAATTTACTTCCTGCCTCGTGGCTTTATTACCTCATCTTTGCATTGCCCCTCCTGCTTGCTCTGCATCTTCTGGTGTCTCCCTTTCTTCTTCCCAGCGTCTTCTCCGCCCTGAAGATCATACCTTGCTATTGGCCTTTCAGCTTTTTCTTAACCAATCTGAGTGACACATCTTCACAGTGTACAAAAAGATTACTCCACAACAACTTTGTGTGTAAAGAAAGACCAGAACTGAGGAGCTCACAGGCAATCTATTCAATGACATCTAACCCACCTTCCAGGTAGATTTCTGTAAAATATTGCATCCAGAGGCTACTGGGGGATGGTTCACTTGCTCCTGGGGAGGAGCATGACTCTGGGGTTGTGGATCCAATGTTGAAGAGAAGGGGCTCTGATCTATCCAGTATTATGCCTGTTTGGTTGATGGTCTCCTGAGCTTCCAGAAGACAGGCAAATAGCATTTGCTGTGCTTGAAAGGTTGTGAAAGCATGTTTTCCTGGGGACACACTGATCCCTTCATAGTCCCATAAAAGTTAGAGCCTAATATATCAAACTTTCTTGTTGGACTGTTTCATGGGACCTCCAGCTCCCCAGTAATGACCTGGAAACTAACTATTAATTACAAAAGCTTGACCTTAGCTTAGCCTTTTCCCCACTAGCTCTTACAACTTCAGTTAACCTATCTCTTTTCATCTTCATTCTGCCACATGGCTCAGTCACCTCTGTTCTGTACTGTATATCCAACTTCTTCAGAGACTCTGGTGAAATCCAATGGTATAATCCTATGTGCCTATATCCCTCCTCTCTCTCTCTCCCCAGAAAATCCTGCCTATCCTCACTGCCTAGCTATTGGCCATTGAACTCTTTATTACACCAATCACAGCAATACATCTTCATACAGTGTACAAATATTCCACAGATATTTGTAGAACCTTGGACCTTGGAAGTCAGGTTATATATACCTGAATGGTCCAGACCCAGGCAGCGAACTTACTATCCAAAAGAAACCTGTGCCAGGAGTCATCTGGCCCATTGGCCCAAACCAACCCATCTTGTTACCCCTGGAATGCAAGCTCCCTAGAGTGTCAAGTCCCCCAAACTCCAATTTCACCAGGATTTCCTTTGGTAACCTCAAAGATAAAGGTCCAGGAGGCAGTGGAAGCCAGCCCCTCAGTGTTGGTTCGGGATGCTAGAAAGAATGTATCGGTTCCTTAACCATTCTAAATTGCACATAAGTCAGGACTGCTGGCTGTGCCTAGATCCCAAGACCCCAAATTATGTTGGGATTGGAACTAAACAAACAGGTCCCACTTCCAACATTAACAGATGTAAGTGGGACCAACCTAAGCTCACCCTCCAAGAGACCTACAAGGGAAGGGTGCTTGCTTAATGTCCCCAAGACAGTTCCCCCTGTGCAGATTTCTGTAGCGAAACATAGCAGATTAACCCAGAAATGGTGGCCAAATGCATTTCCAGGCCCCTGAGGCTACCTGGCTGGCTGGCTTGCTTCTGAACTGTTTGCACTGAAGGAGTCCACACTTTTTTACATCCTCATGTTTGTCATACCCCAGGGGTTTGTCTGAAATGGAGACGAGGGCAGAACCTATTTAAATCTAGATTCTGGGCTTCCCTGGGGAGTGGCCAGTCATCCCTATTCCATGCTCTCTGTTGGTAGGGGTAGGTATCATGGACTCCACTGCAGCTGGAACTTCAGCCCTAGCAGTGGGGATAATAGCTTTAAGGAACTCAGCATGATATGGTGGTGCAAGCCTTTAATCACAGCACTCTGATATACTCCTGCCTGTGTCCACTCCCAAAGTGCTGGGATTATTGGTGTTAGCCACCATGCCTGGCCAATAGCAATTTCTTTCTTTTGTCATGGGTAAGTTCCTTTCTTCCTTCTCATTGTGTAGCCCTAACTGGCCTGGAACTTGTTATGTAGACCAGGTTGGCCTCCAACTCTTGGACATCTACTTGGCTCAGTTACAGCCCTAGACACACGTGTTTATTAGGAGGAAGTATAATGATAAGTTATTATTGATACTGATAACATATGCAGTAGAGATTTTCATAATATTAATTCATACCTACGCATCAGAATCTCTATGATACAGTTATTATTGTTAGTCATCGGAGACATATAGAGAGACAACTTATCGAAGGTCATAAAGGTAGGAAGGAGCAGAATTAGGGCATGTGTGTTCACTATGGCCCCTGTTATGTTGCCTTTCTTCTGGTAGAGTTAAGACCATCAGCTTTAAAGATGAGTAGAGTAAGGCCTGAAGAGATGACTCAGTGCATAAGAGCATATGTGGTTCTTGCAAAGGACCTGGGTTCAATTCCAAGCACCCACATGGGGGTTCACAACCACCTGAAACTCTAGTTCCATGGGATCTGGATGCCCTCTTCTGACTGCTGAAGGCACCAAGCACACACATACTGCATGTAAGTACATGCAGGCAAAACACACAAAATAAAATGTGGACATCTAATTAAGATAAAGACACATTTTATTTTAAAAAAAATGAACAGATTAGAGACTGTGCTAGAGAAGGTTCTCTAGAGGAACTGGAATGAATATATATATATATATATATACATATATATAATATATATACATATAAATATTCTAAGTCAGGGTAGTTGTTAGATTGGCTTACAGGCGGCAGTCAGGTAATCCAGCAATGGGAATCAGTAGTTGCTCAGCCCATGAAGTTAATGTCATGACAATGCCAATCTGGCAATTGGGAGGAACTAGAGGATTCCTGGAGAGCTGGTCTTCAGTCTACACTGGCCTGCCCAGCAGTTGGTACTATTATCAGTGGAGAAATGGTGCAACAACAGAATAGATGAACTTTATTGTCTGGGATACGAAGCAAAAATCTGCCTGTAGGGGCTGGAGAGAGGGCTTAGCAGTGCAGAGGACCCTAGTTCAGTTCACAACCATCAGAAACTCCAGTCTGGGGCTGGGGAGATGGCTCAGAGGTTAAGAGCAATGGCTGCTCTTGCAGAGGCCCCGGGTTCAATTCCCAGCACCCACATGGCCGCTCACAGCTGTCTGTAATTCCAAGATCTGACACCTTCACACAGAAATATATGCAGGCAAAACACCAATGCACATAAAAATAAATTATTTAAAAAAAAAAAACTCCAAGCCAGGCGGTGGTGGCGCACACCTTTAACCCCAGCACTCGAGAGGCAGAGCCAGGTGGATCTCTGTGAGTTCGAGGCCAGCCTGGTCTACAGAGTGAGATCCAGGACAGGCACCAAAACTACATAGAGAAACCCTGTCTCAAAAAAAAAAAAAAAAAAAAAAAAAACCCAAAAGGAAAAAAGAAAAAAACCCGTTTGAGAAGATCTGTTGCCCTATTGTGTGCCTGGGCACCAGACACACATGTGGAACACATACATACATGCAGGCAAACACTCATACACATACAATAAATCTAAAAAAGTTTTTTAACACACCTGTCAAGCAAGGTAGGGATGGTGCACGCCATTAATCCCAATACTTGGGAGGCAGAGGCAGACAATCTCTCTTTGCCAGTTTTAGGCCAGTGTGATCTACACAGAGAGCTCTAGGAGAGTCAGGGATACACAGAGAAACCTTGTCTTGAAACACTGGAAAAAAAAAAAAAAGAGCACCTGTCAATAAATAAGTACAATTTAAAAGTGAAAAGTGAAACCAAGTGTTGTGGTCTATGTTTTTAAATCTTAACACTTGGGAGGCAGACAGAGGCAGATACATGGGTTCCAGACTAGCCTGGTCTATATGATGAGTTACAGACCAATTAGGGCTACATAGTGAGACCACGTCTCAAGAAAGAAAAAGAAAGAGAAGATATGTCTAAAGAAATGAGAAAGAAATGCTGTAGAGTTACCTAAAGTGAGGGAAAAGGCAGGACATCTCATGCAGAGAACTGGTACTGCAAACCCAAAGGATCAAGGCCCATTTGATTCCATGTACAGGTTACCCTAGGGTGGTCAAATAAGAAATGCACAGCAACACTGGCATTTCCACAGTCTAGCCAAGAGCTTTGTAGATCTAGTTCTTGAATGAAAACTGTGTGTCAAGATCACTTTGGCAATAGGATGGAGGGTGGCTAGATCCCCTCCAACAGTGTGAGTCTAAGAGTGTGTATAATCCATGGCTCCTAACAAACACTGCTAGGCAAGTTCACCACGGAGCTGCATGCCCAGATTTCAGAATTTGTTTTGAGAAAGGGAATGGGAGGGAAACAGGTTCTTACTTTGTAACAGCCCTGGCTGTCCTGGATCTCACTCTGTAGACCAGGCTGGCCTTGAACTCACAGAGATCCACCTGCCTCTGCCTCCTGAGTGCTGAGATAAAAGGCATGCGCCACCACATGCAACCTTTTCCTTTTATTATTATCATATTTATTGATGTACTATGGAAGGGGAGCCTGCATGCCATCCTTATCTGTGAAGGTCAGGAGGTAAAAGGACAACCTGGAGGACTTGGTTCTTCCCTACCATGTGGGTCATAGAGATCCAACTCAGGTATCCCGAGCAAGCTCTCTTACCAGCTGAGCCATCTCATGGGCCTAAGGTTTGGTGTTGAGGTCTCATAGAACCCAGGCTATCCTGGAATCAAGATTTAATTTAGGATAGCTGGGCAAGGTGTTCCATGCCTTTAATCCCAACACTCTGGATGCAGAGGTAGAGGCAGACCGATGTCTCAGTTCAATATCAGTCTCAAAGCCTGGCCTACTTAGCAAGTTCCAGGACAGCCAGTGCTACATAGTGAGATCCTGTCTCAAAAAATAAAGACAGTGATAATAATGAACATTGCCTCAAGCATGCTAGGCCAGAACACCACTGACCTACATCCCTAGGCCCAGATAAATAACTCCCTAACAACATGCGTAGGGTCATACTCCTCCCAATGGTTTCTTTTACAATCACATCACTGCCGGGTGTGGTGTCACACTCCATTAACCCCAGCACACTCAGAAAGCAGAGGCAGGCTCAGTTCTGTGAGTCTGAGGACTCCCTGGCCTCTCTGAGTTCAAGGATAGCCAGAGGTACACGGTGAAAGAAAGACAGGGAAAGTGTTGGGGGCCTAAAGTTGGATGACTGCGCTGTGACCTTTCTTGCTTGGATGATCTGACGTAACTACACCCTTGACAACCGTTACTAAGTTACAAAAAACAATAACTCCCGGAAAACCACAAAATGTACCTTTAGATTAATGTACTTTTAGATTAACTTCCTGGACTATGTTCGGTTGGTCAGTTGCACAAGCATTGGACCAAAGAGACCTCTCCCTGACTCTATTCTTCAAAGAGACCTCACCTGTACCCTATTCTTCAAACTTTCATCCCCCCCTTTTCCCCTATTCATTTCCCCTAACTACCAGCATATATAAACCTGCTTTCCCTTGCAATAAACGAGACCTTGACACAACTCAGACTGACTTTGTCTTTCTTTACGTGCCTGGTCTCCTTCCCCTCTCGCCCCCACTGGTTCTTTTAGGAGGTGCCTCCTCGAGTCCCATGAAATAACCTGGCCTGCTGGACAGGTCAGGAAAGAAAAAAAGGGAACAGTCGGGCGGTGGTGGCGCACGCCTTTAATCCCAGCACTCGGGAGGCAGAGTCAGGCGGATCTCTGTGAGTTCGGGGCCAGCCTGGTCTACAAAGTGAGCTCCAGGAAAGGCGCAAAGCTACACAGAGAAACCCTGTCTCGAAAAACCACAAAAAAAGAGAAAGAAATAGGATAAGAATGTAGGTTATTGAATCTACTTTTAAAAAGCAACTACTAGGGCTGGAGAGATGGCACAGCAGTTAAGAACACTGGCTGCTCTTCCAGAGGACCTGGGTTCAATTCCCAGCACCCACATGGCAGCTCACAACTGTCTGTAATTCTAGTTCCAGGGGATGATACCTTCATACCAATGCATATAAAATAAAGTTTAAAAAAATATTAAAAAAAAAGCAACTACTTGTAAATATTTTACATTGATATGGATCTTTGTATATTGATACAAATTTGAGGTTATTTTCATTAAAACATACTGTACATACATTTGCATTCTTTTTTTTTTAAAGATTTATTTATTTATTATGTATACAGAAGAGGGTGCCAGATCTCATTACAGATGGTTGTGAGCCACCATGTGGTTGCTGGGAATTGAACTCAGGACCTCCAGAAGAGCAACCAGGGCTCTTAACCTCTGAGCCATATCTCCAGCCCACATTTGTATTCTTGTTCAAGGTATTGTACCTATACAGCTCATTTAACAATGTAATGCAAATTTCTAGTCCTTCAAAGTTATTATTACCAGCGAGTGGTGGTGGCGCACGCCTTTAATCCCAGTGCTCAGGAGGCAGAGGCAAGAGGATCTCTGTGAGTTAGAGGCCAGCCTGGTCTACAGAGCAAATTCCAGGATGGTCAAGGCTACACATAGAAACCCTGTCTCAAAAAACCAAAAAAAAAAAAAAAGAAAGAAAGAAATAAAGAAAGTTATTATTACCAACTATTAGGATAATAAGGAAACGCAGGTTAAAAATTAGTCCCCTATTACAATCAAACTTGTAGTCATATTAGGTATCTTTTCAAGGTCAAACAGATATATTTTAGATGGACAGGTGGTCTTCAAACACTTCAGAGATCTACAGAGTACGGCACTTAAGATATTTTTTGTTTTGTTTTGTTTTGTTGTTGTTTAGGGTTTTTTTTTTTGAGGGGGGGATTGAGGCAGGGTTTCTTTGTGTAGTTTGGTGCCTGTCCTGGATCTTGCTCTGTAGACCAGGCTGGCCTCCAACAGAGATCTGCCTGGCTCTGCCTCATGAGTGTTGTGTTTAAAGGCTTGTGCCACCACCGCCTGGCTTTAAGATGTTTTCTTACTCAGGTAATATTATTTCCTTCTCAAGTCTCTGGAGTTGAAGACTTTATAGTTATAGTTTTCCTTGTTCAAAAAATTACTTTGTGCTATCTGGAGGTGACAGCATTTTTGGGGGATCCTATAAAGAAAAATTTGGATGAGGTAGCTATAACATTTGTTGTCTAATCTCTGAGTAATGGGAAAGTGCAAGGCTTATCTCAAGTCCTGGCTAGAGTAGTCTGTGAGGCTGGATCATCTCAGCTAGCCACCTTGAAATGGTCCTGAGCAGTTTGTAGTGCAAAGCCGATCTTTAGGCGGTGTTTGTCAGTTTAGTGGTGTTATCATAGTCCTGGTATCATCCTTTTGGAAACTTCAAAGATCACTGTTAGGCATGGTCATGGTTTACTGCCGAAAACTTAAACATTTTAAGTGTCATGTGCAATATTTGTTATGTACATCCAGAATACAGAAACTTAATTCCTAGTTACCTGATAGAGACTCAAACCCAAAATCATTTATAGAAAGATAGATGAAGCTTTTTTCTAGAATTAGTTAGTAGTCCATATGATCATACCATGACTGTAGTTGTGTGGTCGCTACATGTGTGTATGGGTTCACGCAGGTCCGTGAAATGAAGACACAGAGGCATCTTAAGAATGAATCCAGCCTATCATGGCTGCAGGGGGGTCCAGCCTCGAAGGACTGAAGCCCTTTACCCTTTACCTAGGGCATATTTATTTACTCCTTTTTACAGTTTAGATAGTTAATTTCTGCACCTTCAAAGCAAACCAAACGGAGCTCCCAGAGACCAAATGCCAGGTGTAAATTACTTGATTTATCAGGTACCACGGTTTTCCAGGTTTCCTGGACCAAGTTTTGCATAGGCCTTTGATCCTTGGGGGACTCTCTGATCCTTGACTCTCAAATAAGATTCACATAGGGTGATAAGAGAAACAAAAGGTAAGAGAAACAAAAGGTGTGGTTAAACAAAGGAAGGATTAGGGTTAGGTGCTGCTCTCTGGAGCCAGGCCAGGAGCTCAGCAGGAATCCACTACACATGACAAAAAGTTTAATATGTATATATACAGTAATCATAAATTTTTACATAATATTCATATCTTATGAAAAAGTTTTAAAGAGTCAAAAGAAGACCAAAGGATTATGAGATTAGTGGCAGTAGAATAGTTTCTTAATTTTTGTTTTTCTTTTGTCCCATATAAAATGGCTCTTCTGACATGAGACAGAGATTTTGGATTTTACTTTAACAAGCATGCTTAGGTTTAGAGACAAGCATGCTTAGGTTTAGAGAAGGAGTGAGCCACACTTCAAATCCAAAGCTATCTTAAATTTTCAATTGAATTGGGACTACAAAAATACAATTTGCATTATGTGTCTTTAGGGAACAGCAGAAACAAACATTTGGGAAGATTTATAAAATTTTATCCTGTTGGAGATGTGATATATCAATAGGCCAATTACCCTTTTTCTTGGGACATTTTTTTTTTCTGGATAGTTTGTCCTTTTTCTTCACATGTCTCATTTGTCCAGTGGTCTTCAGATTCCTTAGCTGCATGCCTTCATTCTCCTGGAAAGACAAAAACAAAACCCTTCCCCAACCCTAATTTTGGGGAGGTTCCCTTATGGCAAGTTATATCTAATCAAATGAAAACCATTTGTTAGTCATATAAGTTAGTTTAAATTGAATGGTCATGCTGATTGATGAATTATCAGCTCTTCTAATTAAGAGTATCTCTTGTTCAAATTGAAACTTTATCAATTTTGATGGTAATACATAGTTTTTCTTCTTCTGAGGAAACAAAAGCAAAAACCTCATCCCCAATGTAATACATATCCTGGTTTCCAATTTGAGGTCAGAACATCTTTAAAGTATACAGGCTGATTTAATTCTGTAGTTTTTTCTATTATCCAATATCTCTCTACAGCTGTTGTTGCTTTCTCATTAGCATTTAGAAAATTCAAAGTTAATAAAGCATTATGCAATCTATTTCTGGGGGTCTTTATACCCTTTCTGTTTATTTAGCATATTCTTTAGAGTTCACTTTGATCTTTCTATAACTGCTTGCCCTGTAGGATTTGTGGTATACCTGTAATGTGCTTTATATTGTAATAAGCAAAAAACTGTTTCATTTTCCTAGAGACATATGCTGGAGCATTGTCAGTCTTAATTTGTACAGGTACTCCCATAATGGTCATAACTTCTAACAAATGTGTGATTACAGAATCAGCCTTTTCAGAACTAAAAGCAGTTGTCCACTGAAATCCTGAATAAGTATCAATGGTGTGGTATACATATTTCAATTTTCCAAATTCTACAAAATGAAACAGATCCGTCTGCTAGATATCATTTCTTTGATTACCCTTTTGGGTTACTTCCTGCAGGTAGTGGTGTTTGATTGTATAAAGAACAAGCAGGACATTTCCTTATAATTTCCTTGGTTTGTTGCCAACTGATGGAAAAATCTTTTTTCAAACCTTTGCTATTGACACGGTATTTTTTATTAAATTCTGAGGCCTCCAGCACATTTCCTATAAATAGTTGATCAATTTCATCATTACCTTGTGCTAAAGGGCCTGGCAGACCCATATGGGATTGGTGTGTGTTATATATAAGGGATGATTCCTATTCCTGACTATGTCTTGTAACTGAATAAATAGCAAAGTTAATTCTGACTCATCAGGAATAAATTCAGCAGTTTCAATGTGTAAAACAAGTCTTTCTGCATACTGAGAGTCAGAACTATGTTAAGAGGTTCTGTAAAATCCATTAATACCATCAGAATAGCATATAATTCTGACTTTTGGACAGAATCATAAGGGCTTTGAGCCACTTTACTTAATTTTTTGATTTATAACCTGCCTTTCCTGATTTGTTTGCACCAGTTTAAAATGTAGGGGCTCCAGAAATTGGTGTTCCCCGTACAATGTGAGGCAGGATCCAATTAGTTCTCTTTATAAATTGAATTCTCTTGCTTTTGGGATATTTGTTGTTAATCTCTCCCAAAAAATTATTGCAAGCTCTTTGCTATAGTGGTATTCTAATTGTACTGAAATTGTATGTTAATAAATAAAGTTGCCTAGGGGTCAGAGCTATTAGCAAGCCATAGCGAAAGCCAGGGCGGTGGTGGTCCACGCCTTTAATCCCAGCACTTGGTAGGCAGAGCTAGGTAGATCTCTGTGTGTTCAAGGATACAGCCAGCATTGGAGACACACGCCCTTAATCTCAATACCAACCATAGAAGACTTGGAGGTCTGTACAGAGAGGCAGCGACGAGGCAGTCACGTAGTTGGGTTTACAACCAATGAGAAGGCAGAACAGAACTCTTATTTAAAAGCGAACGCACAGGAAGTAGTTCCTTTTCGGAGAGGTCTCTTGGCGGGAGAGGCTAGCTGGCAGAAAGTGGTAAGACTCTTAGCTCTGACCTCTTGGGCTTTCATCCTTACATTGGCTCTGTGTTTCTTATTTAATAAGACGGTTGGTTACATCTACACTTTGCCATTATTCATTTTGTGCCCATAATGAGTCAATTTCAGCATTAGTAAAAGGCACTACAATTTCTGCTGGGTCTATTCCTGCTAATTGATGAAATCTCAATTTTCCTTTTAGAATCAACTCCAAAATCTTTTCTACATAAATGTTTAATTTTTTATTGTTTATGTGGTAAAAAGATCCATTCTAAGATAATATCTTCCCTCTGTATTAATATTCCTCTAGGAGAATGTGTAGAGGGTAAAATAATCAGTAATGCAATCAAGCTCTGGACCCAAATGATCCACATGTGCATCCTGTAATTTCTTTTCCACCAAAGCCAATTTTCTCTCAGCTTCAGCTGATAATTCTCTTGGACTATTTAAATCCTTGTCACCTCTTAAGGTTTGAAACAAATTAATCAGTTCTGTATGTTTTACTACAATAGTGGGCCGTAGATGGGCAATGTCTCCCAGCAATCTTTGAAAGTCATTAAGAGTTTGCAATTGATCTCTCCTAATTTGCACCTTTTGGGGTCTAATTTTTTGTAGACCTATTTTATATCCTAAGTAATTAATAAAATCTCCTCTTCGTATTTTTTTAAGGAGCAATTTGTAATCCCCCACAAGGCAAAATTTTCTTTACTTCTTCAAACATTCTCTCTAAAGTATCTACATTTGAATCAGCTAGTAAAGTGTCATCCATATAATGGTAAACTATAGATTGATGAAATTGCTTGTGTACCATTTCCAACAGCTGTTGTACAAAATATTGGCACATTCTTTTAGTCCCAGCACTTGGGAGGCAGAAGCAGGCAGACCTCTGAGTTCAAGGCCAGCCTCATCTATGAAGGGACTGGTATTAGCTCAGGATACCCCAAGACCAAGTTCTCAGCACAAAGGAGATTTATTTACCCCAGAGAGACAGGGGCAGGGAGGGATAAGGGACAAACACTAGAGTTAGAGGATGAGGGAGAAGGGGAAGAGAACAAGGGAAAGTGGGTAGGAGTATTTGTCCCCAGAGGGGAGGACAAAGGACTGCCTCTGGATAGAAAGGAGACGTCACAATATGAGAAAGGCGGTTTATAAAGGTAAAACGGGAAACCCTGTATTAGGAGGTGCTGTCTAATTTTAATTGGGTATGTTAATTAGGTGATGTGGTGATATTTTGTCATCTAACAAATAAAGCTTGCCTCAAGATCAGAATGCAGACTTAATCTTTTATTAACAATGCTTCTGGAAATGAATGCATTTTAAAGCAAATAAATCTTTTTGATAGACCTTTTACAAAATAAAAATTAAAAATTTAAAAAAAAATGAAGACTTAAGTCAGTAATTAGCCATAGAGGCCAGGCAGTGGCACACACCTTTAATCCCAGCACTGGAAGGCAGAAGCAGACAGATCTCAGAGAGTTCAAGGCCATCTTGGGCTACACAAGATTAATCCAGTCTAAAAGGAAGTGATATAGCTGGGTGGAGAGAGGAACATAAGGCGGGAGGAGACAGGATTCCTAGAGGTAAGAAGTCTTTCTAGTGGCTGGTTGTTCTGCTTCTATGATCTTTCACCATTTACCGCAATATCTGGCTCTGGGTTTTTATTTTTATTTATTTATTATGTTTGTTGTTGTTATTGTTTTTTGAGACAGGGTTTCTCTGTTTAGCTTTGGAGCCTATCTTGGAACTCGCTCTGTAGACCAGGCTGGCCTCTAACTCACAGAGATCCACCTGCCTCTGCCTCCTGAGTGCTGGGATTAAAGGTGAGCACCACAACCACCTGGCTTCCAGGTTTTTTATTATTATTATTATTTTATTCA
>CABHPH010126238.1:36336-52097 GCA_902168325.1 Peromyscus nudipes | reverse complement strand
GAGTTTGAGGCCGGCCTAGGAGGCTTGCTAAGGAGAAGTTTCGGCCCAGAACCTGGCCACAAACAGTGGCAGTGGAACTATGGAGGCAGCGGCTGCTGCTCTGAGTTGCCGACTTCTTCTCATCGTGTTGATGACTGCGGTGATGCTGCTACCTGGGACAAAGAGTTTACTGCTGCTTGTTCAGAGAAGAATTGCCAGGACCATCGTGTTACAAGAAAGCATCGGCAAAGGTCAGTTTGAAAAAGGTTGGCAAGACAAATGGTGGGGAGAAATTGCTGTGAAGATATTCTCTTCTAGGGAAGAACATTCGTGGTTCCAAGAGACAGACATTTATCAGACTGTGATTACTCCAAACCACAGAGGAGGAACAGAAAGAAAAAAAGAAGTCTGCAGGGAACCATGACCACGCCTAACAGGGACTTTGAAATCTCCAAAAAGGTGACGGAATCCCACAATGATGATTCCACAAGGACTATGGTAAAGCCATTATGCTGATTAACACCAAGGAAAGATCGACTTTGGAGTACAAATTGTTTAGGACAATTTTGAGATGGCTGGCTGAGATGATCCAGCCTGACAGACTACTCGAGCAAGGACTTATGACAAGCCCTGAACTTTCCTATTATGCAAAGACTGTGACAAATGATACAGGACTTGACAATTAACCCAAAATTTTCTTTTCAAGATTCCCTAAAGATATCTTCACCCCTAGAAAGCAAAAAGAAAAAGAGAAAATAGATATGAGATAGATCATCGAATCTACTCTGAGAAAAAAGATAAAGAAATATTAGGATAAATAGGTAGATCACTGAACCTACACTGGAGAAAAAGGGGAAGATATAAAAATGACAAAAGGTAGACTACTGAATGTATTATGAAAAGAAAAAAGAGAGAATATGGATATGATAAGATAAAAAGGGAGATTATGGAATCTACTTTTAAAAAGGAATTACTTGTTTTAAATAAGATAAGTAATGAAAATTTTTTGGTCTGAGTTTATCAAATGTTACTGGACTGGACATTGTTAATATATATAATGGAGTTTTTTTTTTATCTGAATCTGTCAAATGTTAATGGACTAGACATCGTTAATGTAATCTTGACTGTGTATATTGTATATACTTACTGGATATAGTTTTTCTTGTTAGTTATAAGCTTTTTTAATTTTAGACAAAAAGAGAGGAAATGTGGGGGTATTGTGTTCCCCAAAATATTGTGTATGCTAATAAACTTATCTGGGATCAGAGAACAGGACAGCCACAATATTAAACATAGAGGTTAGGCAGTGGTAGCATACGCCTTTAATCCTAGCATTCCAGAGGCAGAAATTCATGTGTTTAAGGATACACCCAAGCATGGTGACCCACGCCTTTAATCCCAGAAAGCACGCCTTTAATCCCAGGGAGTGGTGGTAGAAAGCAGAAAGGTATATAAGGCGTGAGGACCAGAAAGTAGAGGCATTTTCCCTGGAGAGGCCTTTGGCCTGGAGAGGCCTTTGGCCTGGAGAAGCATGTGGCTGGTTAAGCTTTCAGGCTTCTAGCAGCAGTTCAGCTGAGACCCATTCTGGATGAGGGCTCGGGGCATCCAGTCTGAGGAAACAAGACCAGCTGAGGATTCAGTGAGGTGAGATAGCTGTGGCTTATTCTGTCTCTCTAACCTTCCAGTGTTCACCCCAATACCTGGCTGAGGTTTGATTTTATTTATAATAATAATTATTATTAATAATAATAATTAATAAGCAAATTCCCCTCCCTTCTGGATTATGCAGAAGGTGTGGTAATGGTAAACATTGGATCAATGAATGAAGACCAACAAGCAACAGACAAGGTAATCCTCTGCCTCTGCCATCAGGAAACACACAGAGTAGCTTCACACAGGCCCCCATAGCAAATTCAGTTCAGATTTTTCCTGCCATCATAGAAGAAATGACTTCTCAGAGCAATTAAATGCACAAATGCCCATTGGAATAAATCAGGATGCTCAGGGTGATAGAACAGCTGTAGTAGGGAGATTAGGAAATTCAGTAGATACCATAAAATGAATGTTTTGGCAAACTTCTATAAATGAACAAAGACCAAAATTAAAAATACAAATAAATGACATTCTCTTGGAAGGTTTGGTAGACATGGGTGCAGATGTTACCAGAATTTTGGAACCAAATTGGCCTCTTCAGGAGGTAAATGCTCAGCTGTTATGGACTGGAAGATTATCTCAAATGAAACAGAATGTAACATGGCTCGAATCTATAAGGCCAGAAGGACAGAGAGGAAAATTAAAGACATATGTGGCTAATATAGCTATGAATTTATGGGGCTGTCATCTATTACAACAATGGAATACTCAAATTAGCATCCTTCCAATACCAGAAACAAACCATAAACTAACTCATGTTTCTGAGAGAAATATTAGGAGGTATTATTATAAAGAACAGTCACCAGCCATCCAGATTGTATAAGAATAGGGCACAGCTGCTAATCTTTCAATGATACCAACAGCTCTATCTTTAAAATGGTGAACAGACAAGCCTGTATGGGTTCAGCAATGGCCTTTAACAATAGAGAAACTGCAGACTTTAGAAGAGCTGGTATAAGAGCAGTTAAATGCTCAGCATATTGAAGAATCAACCAGCCCTTGGAATTGTCCTGTATTTGCAATTAAAAAGAAATCTGGTAAATGGAGATTGGTACAGACCTAATAGCAATTAACAAAGTAATTCAACCAATGGACTCTCTACAATCTGGAATTCCTTTGCCTACTTTATTATCTAAAGGATGACCTCTTATGGTTTTTATTTTAAAGACTTTTTTTCTCAATACCCTTACAAGAAAAAGACAAAGACTTGCCTAGACAGTGCCTACCTATAATAATTCTCAGCTGGTCAAGAGATAGCAATGGAAGGTTCTCCCACAGGCAATGTTTAATAGCCCAACACTGTGCCAATATTTTGTATGAAAGCTATTAGAAGTAATATGCAAACAATTTCCTAAATCTATAATTTATCCTTATATGGATGATATTTTACTAGCTGATTCAAATGCAGATACTTTAGAAGGAATATTTGAAGAAGTAAAGAAAAATTTTGCCTTGTCAGGGATTACAAATTGCTCTTGAAAAGATACAAAGAGGAGAATCTATTAATTATTTAGGATATAAAATAGGTCTACAAAAAATTAGACTCCAAAAGGTGCAAATTAGGAGAGATAGATTACAGACTCTTAATTATTTTCAAAGATTATTTGGAGACATTTCCCATCTACAAACTGTGATTGGAGTAAAAAATGATGAACTGAGTAATTTATTCAAAACCTTAGAAGGTGACAAGGACTTAAATAGTCCAAGAGAATTATCAGCTGAAGCTGAGAAAGAATTGGTCTTGGTGGAAAGAAAGTACAGGAAGGACATGTGGATCATGTGGATCCAAAGCTTTATTTCATTGTGGTTATTTTACCCTCTGAGAATTCTCCTACAGGAATTTTAATGCAGAGAGAAGACATTATATTGGAATGGATATTTCTACAAAATAAACATAGTAAAATATTAAAAACTTATGTGGAAAAGGTCTCTGACTTGATTTTAAAAGGAAAATTGAGACTTCATCAATTAGCACAAATAACCTAGCACAAGTGTAGTACCTTTTACTAATGAAGAAATTGACAAAATGTGGGCAGAAAATGAACCTTGGCAAAGAGCTTTTTTTTGGGAAAGATTAGCAGCAAATATCCAAAAAATGATAGAATTGTACTTATAAAGAAAGCTGATTGGATTCTGCTTTGAATTGTTTGGGAAACACCCATATCTTAAGACCATACATTTTTACAGATGCAAACAAACAAGAAAAATTTAAGTAATTCAAAGTCCTTGTAATTCAGTTCAAAAATTAGAATTATATGCTATTCTGTTGGTCTTAATGGATTTTTCTGAACCTTTCAAGATAGTTACTGACTCTCAGTATACTGAAAGAGTGGTCTTACATATTGAGACTGCAGAATTTATCCCTGATGAGTCAGAATTAACTTTGCTATTTATTCAGTTACAAGATATAATCGGGAATAGGAAACATCCTTTATACATAACTTACGTCTGATCTCATACAGGTCTACCAGGCCCTCTAGCATAAGGTAATGATAAGATCAATAAACTATTGACAGGAAATGTGCTAAAGGCCTCAGAATTTCATAAAAACATCATGTCAATGATAAAGTTTTAAAAAAAGATTTTTCCATAACCTGGCAACAAGTCAAGGCAAATATAAGGAAATGTCCTACTTGTTCTTTTTGTAATCAGACCCCACTACCACCAAGATGTAACCCAAAGAGTACTCAGAGGAAGGAAATCTGGCCAATGGATATTTTTCACTTTGCAGAATTTGGAAAATGGAAATTTGTACACCACACCATTGATATTTATTCATGATTTCAATGGGAAACTGCTCTAGTTCTGAAAAAGCTGATTCAGTAATCATGTATTTGCGAGAAGTTATGGTCACCAAGTTTATATCTGTACAAATGAAAACTGACAATGCTGCAACATATGTCTCTGGTAAAATGAAACACTTTTTGCTTATTATAATATAAAGTATATTACAGGTATACCACATAATCCTACAGGGCAAGCAGTCACAGAAAGATCAAATTGAACTCTGTAGGAGATGCTAAATAAACAGAAAGGTGTAACAAAAACCCCCAGAAATAGATTACATAATGCTCTATTAACTTTGAATTTTCTCAGTGCTAATAAGAAATGAACAACAGCTGTGGAGAGATATTGGATAATAGAAAAAAGCTACAGAATTAAATCAGCCAGTATACTTTAAAGATGTGCTGACCTTAGAATGGAAACCAGGATTTATGTTACATTAGGGATGAGGTTTTGCTTTTTTTTTTTGACAGGAAAAGATAAGCTATGGATGCCATCAAAATTGATAAAGGTTTGATTTGAACAAGAGAAATCTGTAGATCCCTTTATCTAAAGATGACATTGATAAATTATGGTCAGGAAGTGAACCTTGGAAAAGAGTTTGCAGTAATTTTTTGGGAGTGATTAACAGCAAATATCCCCAAAACGATAGATAAAGAGAGATGATTGGTTCCTGCCTCTCATATCTGGAGTCCCTACATTTTATACAGATGCAAAAAACAAGGAAAGGCAAGTTACAATTTGAAAATTTAAGTAAAGAGGTTCAAAGTCATATCTGGAGTCAATACATTTTATACAGATGCAAACAAACAAGGAAAGGTAGGTTACAAATTTGAAAATTTAAGTAAAGTGGTTCAAAGTCCTTATAATTCAGTTCAAAAATTAGAATTGTATGATATTCTGTAGATGTAACAGTCTTATTAAATAAGAAACACACAGCCAAATGCAGAGTTAAAAGCTCAAGAGGTCAGAGCAGTAGCTAAGAGTTGAGACTAAAACCCTACTTCCTGTGTATCTGTCTTTTTATTGACTTTCTGTTCTGCATTCTCATTGGTTGTAAACCCAACCACATGACCTCCTCATCACTTCCTGTCTATACAGACCTCCAGATCTTCTATGGCTGGTATTGAGATTAAAGGTGTGTGTCTCCATGCTGGTGGTGTCCTTGAACACACAGAGATCTGCCTGTCATGTGATAAGGATTAAGGGCATGTGCTACCACTGCCAGACTTCTGCTATTGCTTGCTGTTAGCTCTGACCACCAGGTAACTTTATTTATTAACATACAAATAAAATCACATTTCAGCACAAATAAAATATCACCATAGAGACCTCTTAATTAGAAGAGGTGATAGTTCATCAACTAGCATAACCATCCAATTTAATCTAATTTATACCACTAACAAATGCTTTTCATTTAATCAGATATAACTCGCCAAAAGGGAACCTCCCCAAAGATAGGCTTGAGGAAGGGTTTTTGGTTTTGTCTTTCAGGAGTGGAAAGACTAAGGAATCTGAATAACACTGGACAAATGAGAAATCTGAAAATGACAAATTATCTAGAAAAAATGTCCCAAGACAAAAACTAAAGTGGCCTATTAATATATCACATATAAAATTTCATAAGTCTTCCTAAATGTTTCTGCTGTCCTCTATAGACATTTAACACAAATTGTCCCAGTTCAACTAAAAATTAAAGCTGGCTTTGGAGATGGAGAATGGTTCTCTCTTCTCTAAACCCAAGCATGTGTGTTAAAAGGAAAATGCAAAATCTCTGTATCATGTCAGAAGAAAGAGCCATCTGATATGGGACAGAATAAAACCAAAATTAAGGGACTATTCTTTTGTCACTAATCTCAATTCTTTCGTTCTATTTTGATTCCTTAAACTTTTTTTATGGTATGAATTTTATATTATAATTTATAAGATTAATAAATATATATTTAAAACTTATTATGATATTATTGGTGATATAGAGTACTATTTCTAGAAAAAAAGGATTCAATTAGCTGCCTATATATGTTTTTGTGTTGGAGACTCTATCAGTTTTCTGCAGGGAATTAAGACCAGGCCTACCAGCGAATTTAAAGTCTCCAGAAACATGATGGGGCCCCACAACAACAATTCTACATGGACAGTAATAATACCACTAAACTGACAAACATCACCCAAAGATCAGCTTTGAACTACAAACTGCTCAGGACAATTGAGATGGCTAGCTGAGATGATTCAGCTTCACAGACTACTCAAACAAGGACTTGAAATAAGCCCTGCAGTTTTACATTATGCAGAGACTGGACAACAACAGCTTATTTTCCCAGGACTTGACTATTAACCTCAAATTTTTTCTTTTCAGGATCCCCTAAAGATGCCTTCACCCACAAACAGCAGGAAATAATTTTAAGAACATGACACCCACATTCCCAAGAGGTGGAGCAGGTGGTTTTTGGTCTTTCATTGGGTTTGAGTTTGGGATAATTGTCATTGCTTAGGATGGTTGGTTACAAGTTGTTATTGATAATCGTCAGGAAAGAGACTAAACAAAAGAGATTAGATTTAAGGTTTTGTTTGGGAAAAAAAAGAAAAAAGAGGATATAGATAAGAGGTAGATTATTGAATTTACTCTGAATAAAAAGATATAGAAATGATAGAATAAAGGGTAGATTATTGAATCTACTCTGAAAAGAAAAAAGAGAGTATATAGACATGATATCGATAAAAAGGTACATTATTGAATATACTTTTAAAAGGCAACTACTAGTTTTCAATATTTTACATTGGATTGGATTTTTGTATATTGTATACAAATTATATATATTGATACAAATTTGAGATTGATATTGTTAGAAAATGCTGTACATATGTTTCTAATTACGTTCAAAGTATTATATCTATACAGTTCATTTAACAGTATAGTGCAATTTGCTAATCCTTGAATTTTATTATTACCAACTATTAGGATATAAAGAAATGAAAGTTAGTAGTTAGATATTACAATCAAGCTTGTAGTCATATTAGGTATGTTTTCAAGATCAAGCAGATATATATTTTAGATAGGTCATCTTGAAACCTTTCAGCAATCTACAGAATATGGCATTTAAAATGTTGCAATAGCATAGTTTTTTTATGATTATGAGACATGTCTGCTCCTGTCAGCACCAATCTACTTCAGAGAAGATATGTGCATTGAAGAAAATATATACAGAGTTAACATTCATTGTGGCAAAAGTTAGCCACTGGGCAATAAAGTGGCCTTGAATCAATGCTGACAGTACGCTATCCAAAATGGACAAACAGGACACAAAACAAAGGACTACTGATCCTTGCCAAGACAAGTGCAGTTGCACCTTTGGCAGCAGGCATTCTCTGAGGCCAGATCAATATGGCACCATCGTTGAATTGGCTTTGCAATCCAGTAAGGGTACAGTGCCCCTTGCTTCAAAGGCAGCTGAATAGACAGTGGACCTATGGCTTTTGGTGTGCAGTGGAACTGTAGCTGAAAAAGTTATTTTTGAAAAAGTATCTAGGCTGATGGAGTCTAACCTCTCAATGGTAGACTGGTATTTAGTAAAGGAGATGAAGCCACCCACAAGCCGAGAAGAATGGGCAGCCAAATTCCAAAAACACCAGCAATTTCCAGAATTTAAAATCTTGAATCATGACAGGACATTGGTGAAATTCAAGTTTATCTGGCAAATGGAATACTTGCACTGAATGTGAGGTCAAGCTGTGGCCCTTGTGTACATCCTACTTCACAAATGAGTCTGTCAGATATGCTAAGTCTGTAGGCTGAAGATGATGCCCCAACATGCAGAGAAACCTTGAGTGACTGTCTAGGAAGCTGGCTGATACTGTCATAACTCATTTTTTGGAAGTCACTTGTTTGCACTTCCTGTTCTGTTAGGTAACATAATTTCCTTCTTGAGTCTCTGAGGGAGTTGAAGATTAGATAGTTAAAGTTTTCCTTGTTAACAAATTCAGAAAAGAAACTTACTAAAAGATGTTAAGTTTATAAGTTTGAAAAACATCATAAGATAGTTTTCTGTTAGTAATATAAGATAGAAAGTAAATTAATTACATTTGGACTTACCAAAATAGGATAGATAATGGAATATTTTCACTGAATTTGTCAATTATAAATTGACTAGACATTGTTGATGTGCTTATTGCTTGTATATGTTGTGTATAGTTATTGTACTTATTGTATATAGATTTTTACATTAGTTATACCTTTTTTATTTTTTTATTAGACAAAAAAGGGGAAATGTAGTGATGTGTTGTGTCACCCAATATACTATGTCTCCCAATAATACTTACCTGAGGAACAGAGGAAATAGCCAGCCAATATAGTAAACAAAAGTCATGTGACCATAGCACATGCCCTTAATCCTATCACTTAGCAGGCGGGATCTATGTGTGTTCAAGGCCACACTGGAAACAGAGCCAGGTATGGTGGCACATACCTTCATTCCACAGCAAGGCATATAGACTTAGGTAGACAGAAAGTAACTCTCATTTGGAAGCTGCAGAGTTGGTGAGGTAAGGTTGGCTGGTAGCTTTCCCTATTTTCTTGATCTCTCCAAGCCTTTCACCCCTATATTTAGCTCTGTGTTTTTTATTTAATAAGACCATTTAGTAATTTGTCTACACCTAACAAAACTTTCAATCACCTTAGACAGAGTGTACAAAACATTCCAAGACAAAACCAGATTTAAGCAATACCTATCCACAAATCCAGTCCTAGGGAAGGCACTAGAGGAAAACTCCAACCTAAGGTAATTAGATGCACCCACAAAAACACAGGCAATAGGTAACTCCACAGCAGTAAATCCCCCCAAAAGGGAAATATACAAATACTACCACCAAAAGATATTAGGAGTTAACAATCACTGGGCATTAATATCCCTTAATATCTATGGACTCAATTCACCTATAAAAATACACAGGCTAACAGGATGGATATGAAAACAGGATCCATCCTTCTGTTACACTCAAGAAACACACCTCAACTTCATAGACAGACACTACCTCAGATTAAAATGCTGGGTAAAGACTTTCCAATCAAATGGACTTAAAAAGCAAGCTGGTGTAGCTATCCTAATATCTAACAAAAGAAGCTTCAAACTAAAAACAATTAAAAGAGATTGGGAAGGATATTACATATTCATCACAGGAAATATCCACCAAAATTAAATCACAATTCTGAACATTTACGCCCCCAATACAAGGGCACCCAAATATGTACAAGAAATATTACTAAAGCTTAAATCACACATCAAACCCCACACGCTAGTAGTGGGAGACTTCAATATCCCACTTTCACCAATGGACAGGTCTGTCAGAGAGAAACTTAACAGAGAAATAAGGGATCTAACAGATGTTATGACTCAAATGGGCCTAACAGACATCTATAGAATATTGTACCCTAATACAAAAGAATACACCTTCTTCTCAGCACCCCATGGAACCTTCTCTAAAATCAACCATATACTTGGTCACAAAGCAAATCTCATCAGATATGAAAAAATTAGAATAACCCCCTGTATTTTATCAGACCACAGTGGCTTAAGATTCAAACAGCAACAAAAATTACAGAAAGCCTACAATCTTATGGAAACTGAATAATGCTCAACTGAATCACCAATGGGTTAAGGAAGAAATACAGAAAGAAATTAAAGACTTCCTAGAATTCAATGAAAAGGAATATACAATATACCCAAATTTATGGGACACTATGAAAGCAGTGCTAAGAGGAAAATTCATAGCACTAAATGCCCACATAAAGAAATTGGAGAAATCTCACAGTAGTCATTTAACAACACACCTTAAAGCTCTAGAACAAAAAGAAGCAAACTGGAGGAATAGGCTCCAATAAATAATCAAATTGAGGGTTGCAATCAATTAAAAGCAAAGAGAACAATACAAAGAATCAATGAAACAAAGAGTTGGTACTTTGAGGAAATCAACAAAATAGACAAGCCCTTATCCAAATTAATCAAAAGGCAAAGAGAGAACATCCAAATTAGCAAAATAAGAAATGAAAAGGGAGACATAACAACAGACAATGAGGAAATCCAGAGAATTATCAGGTCATACTTCAAAAACCTGTACTCCACATAATGGGAAAATCTAAAAGAAATGGACATTTTTCTGGATAGGTACTACATACCAAATTTAAATCAAGACCAGATAAACTATTTAAATAGTCCAATAACCCCTAAGGAAATAGAAGTAGTCATTAAAAGTCTCCAACCAAAAAAAAGCCCAGACCAGATGATTTCAGTGCAGGATTCTACCAGATTTTCAAAGAAGATCTAATACCAATACTCTTCAAGTTGTTTCTCACAATAGAAATAGTAGGAACATTACCAAACTCTTTCTATGAGGCTACAGTTACCCTTATACCCCAACCACACAAAGATGCAACAAAGAAAGAGAATTACAGACCAATCTCCCTCATGAACACTGATGCAAAAATATTAAATAAAATACTGGCAAACTGAATCCAAGAGTACATCAACATCAAAAAACTATCCACCATGACCAAGTAGGTTTCATCCCAGAGATGCAAGGGTAGTTCAAAATATGAAAATCTGTCAATGTAATACACCATATAAATAAACTGAAAGAAAAAAACCCACATGATCATCTCATTAGATGCTGAAAAAGCCTTTGACAAAATCCAATGCTCCTTCATGATAAAGGTCTTGGAGAGATCAGGAATACAAGTAACATACCTAAATATAATAAAGGCAATTTACAGTAAGCCAACAGCCAACATCAAATTAAATGGAGAGAAACTCAAAGCAATTCCACTCTCCCCATATCTATTCAATATATCATTCAAAGTTCTAGCTAGAGCAATAAGACAACAAAAGGAGATCAAGGGGATACAAATTAGAAAGGAAGAAGTCAGACTCCCCCTATTTGCAGATGATATGATAATGTACATAAGCAACTCCCAAAATTCTACCAGGGAACCCCTACAGCTAATAAATACCTTCAGTAATGTGGCAGGATACAAGATTAACTAAAAAATAAAATCAGTAGCTTTCCTATATACAAATGATAAATGGGTTGAGAAAGAAATCAGAGAAACATCAACCTTCACAGTAGCCATAAATAATATAAAGTACCTTGGGGTAACTCTAACTATGCAAATGAAAGACTTGTATGACAAGAAGTTTAAGTCTTTGAAGAAAGAAATTGAAGAAGATATCAGAAAATGGAAAGATCTCCTATGCTCATGGATAGGTAGAATCAACATAATAAAAATAGCAATCTTACCAAAAGTAATCTACAGATTCAACACAATCTCTTTTAAAATCCCAACACAATTCTTCAGAGACCTTGAAAGAACAATACTCAACTTCATATGGAAAACAAAGAAACAAACAAAAAACAGGAGAGCCAAAACAATCCTGTACAATAAAGCAACTTCAGGAGGCATCACCATTCCTGACCTCAAGCTCTACTATAGAGCTATAGCAATAAAAACAGCTAGGTATTGGTGTAAAAATTGACACATGGACCAATGGAGTCAAATTGAAGACCCTGACATTAATTCACATACCTATGAACACCAGATATTTGACAAAGAATCTAAGACCACACAATGGGAAAGAGAAAGCACCTTCAACAATGGTGCTCGCATAACTGGATGTCAACATGTAGAAGATTGCAAATAGATCCAACCCATATCTATTGCCATGAACAAAACTCAACTCCATGTGAATCAAAGACCTCAACATAAATCCAGTTACACTGAACATGATAGAAGAGAAAGTAGGAAGTAGCCTTGAATGCATTGACACCGGAGATCACTTCCTAAATATGACACCAGTATCACAGACATTGACAGCTATAATCAATAAATGGGACCTCCTGAAACTGAGAAGTTTCTGTAAGGAAAGGAACATGGTAAATAAAACAAAATGACAGCCTACAGAATGGGAAAATATCTTCGCCAACCCCACATCTCACAGAGGGCTGATCTCCTATATATATATATAAACTCAAGAAATTAGACATCAAAATACCAAACATTCCAATTACAAAATGGGCTACAGAGCTAAACAGAGAATTCTCAAAGAAGATATTTAAGAAATTGCTTAACATCCTTAGTCATCAGGGAAATGCAAATGAAAACAAATGTGAGATACCATCTTATACTTGTCAAAACAGCTAAGATCAAAAATACTGATGACAGCTTATGTTGGAGAGGATACAGAGCAAGGGGAACACTTCTACTATTGGTGAGAATGCAAACTTGTACAGCCACTTTGAAAATCAATATGGAGGGTTCTAAAAAAATTTGGTATCTCTCTACCTCAAGATCCAACGATACCACTCTTGGGTATATACCCAAGTAATGTTCAATCATACCACAAGCACACTTGCTCAACAATATTCACAGTAGCATTATTCATAATAGCCAGCACCTGGAAACAACCTAGATTCCCCTCAACTAAAGAATGAATAAAGAAAATGTGGTACATATACACAATGGAGTACTACTCAGCAGAAAAAAATAATGACATCATGAGGTTTGCAGGCAAATGGGTGGAACTAGAAAATATCATCCTGTGTGAGGTAACACAGACTCAGAAAGACAAACATGGTATGTACTCATTCATAAGTGGATACTAGATGTAAAGCAAAGGATAACCAGAATACAACTCACAGCTCTAGAGAAGCTAGGTAACAAGGAGGACCCAAAGAGGGATACATGGATTGCCCTGGGAAGGGGAAATACATGAGATCTCCTGAATAAACTGGGAGTCGGAGGGGGGGTGGGCAATGGAGGGTAGGGGATAGGTAATGGGAGCATGGGAGAATGAGATAGTTGAGCTGGAACAGGGGTGGAGTTGGAGAGCAATGAAGGAGATATCTTGATAGAGGGAGACATCTTGGGGATAGGGAGAAACCTGATATGAGGGAAATCAGTGGGAGGGAGTGAAGAAGGATTCTATGAGCAAGGGACATCAAAGCCATGATGGGGAAACAAAGATAACAACTGAACCAAGCCAGTGGGAACTCATGAACTTTGGACCAACAGCTGTGGAACCTGTATGGGACTGGGCTGGGCCCTCTACATGGGTGACACAGTTGTATAGCTTCATCTGTTTGAGGGGGCCATGACATTGGGAATAGAATCTACTCCTGGTGTATGAACTGGCTTTTTGGAACCTATTGCCTATGGTGGGACACCTTGCACAGCCTTGATACAGGGGGAGGGGCTTGGACCTTCCTCAGCTGAGTGTGCCTGGCTTTGCTGACTCCCCATGGGAGGCCATACATTTTAGAAGGAGGAGATGGGGGTGGACCAGGGGGATGACTGGAGGGGAGTGGGAGGAGGGATGAGGGGGGATCTGTGATTCATATGTGGAATGAATAAAAAAAAAAATTTTAACAAAAAATAAAAATTTAGTCTTAATGTAATTTAATTTCAAAGGCTCTAGTGCCATTGTAGAGTAATGAATTTATGAAAACTGGATCTGAAGTATAACAGAACAGTAAATAGGACTACATTCAGGCTATAAATTGTCAGTCAGCAGAGGAGAATGTTCTTTCACAGAAAAATAGGAATACTATTTCAGAGGACAGTGAAAGTGAGGAAAGTCAAGACACTGAAGATGACTCTCCTCCTTTTTCTTCAGATGAAACAGATTCAGAACTAAGAAAGGTTAGAAGGCTAACCATATTTAAAAATATAAGAGCTGGGTCAAAAAAGGTATACAGAAAAAGTGAAAGATAAAAGCTCAGAGACAAAAGATAGATGGATTAATTTAAGTTAAGAAAAGCTGGCTAGAGCATCAGAATTTCTCTGCCTTCCTCAGGAATCCGCGGTTTGGGCCGGGCGCTCGGGTGAGAGGCGTGGTATGAGCGGCATGGTCGTAGCGAGCGCAGGGAAGGAGCAGCGGCTGGGGGCTCCCCAGGTGACCCTTTGGGGCACGACAGAGCTGGATGAATGCAAGAAGAGGAGCTACAAGGTTCAGGGACGCCCGTACCCGCACAGTGGATGTTAATCACCTTGCTGATTGCTTCTCAATTGGTAACTAGTGGAGAGCGCAGCGCGCGTGGCAGGAATTAGTGCAGCTGTGGCTACAGAGGCAACAAGGGAGGACGCCGCGGTGCTCGCCGGAACCTGAAGGATCGAGGAGCCAGAGAAGGAGGAGGACATCAGGGGCCAGCCACCCAGCTATACAGCAAGCCATGGAGTAAGAGGTGTCTTTGGATCCTGTATTTCAAGAAGCTCTCAAAAGAACTTATCAAGACCACCCAACTGTGGGGGTATTGTGTTCCCCAAAATATTGTGTATACTAATAAACTTATCTGGGGTCAGAGAACAGGACAGCCACAATATTAAACATAGAGGTTAGGCAGTGGTAGCATACGCCTTTAATCCTAGCATTCCAGAGGCAGAAATTCATGTGTTCAAGGATACACCCAAGCATGGTGACCCACGCCTTTAATCCCAGAAAGTCAGCCTTTAATCCCAGGGAGTGGTGGTAGAAAGCAGAAAGGTATATAAGGCATGAGGACCAGAAACTAGAGGCATTTGCCCGGGAGAGGCCTTTGGCCTGGAGAAGCATTTGGCCTGGAGAAACATTTGGCCTGGTTAAGCATTCAGGCTTCTAGCAGCAGTTCAGCTGAGACCCATTCTGGATGAGGGCTCGGGGCATCCAGTCTGAGGAAACAAGACCAGCTGAGGATTCAGCGAGGTGAGATAGCTGTGGTTTGTTCTGTCTCTCTGACCATCCAGCATTTTACCCCAATACCTGGCCTCAGGTTTGATTTTATTAATAAGAACTTTTAAGACTCATGCTACATCTGGTGCCCAACGTTCGTGGTACAAATTCATGAAAAAGCTGTGGCCTTGTGAGCCCCAGCTCAGGCCCGAGCTATACTCGGCCGGTTGTGGAGGTGCACGCCGGTAGGATTTACTGAAGGAGGCAGAGGCAGGAGGATCCTGAGTTTGAGGCCAGCCTAGGAGGCTTGCTGGGGAGAAGCTTCGGCCAGAGCCCAGGCACAAACGGTGGCAGCGGGTCCATGGAGGCAGCGGCTACTGCTCCGAGTTGCCGGCTCCTTCTCATCGTGTTGGTGACTACAATGATGCTGCTACCTGGGACAAAGGATTTACTACTGCTGGTTCAGAGAAGAATTGCCAGGACCATCGTGTTACAAGAAAGCATCGGCAAAGGTCAGTTTGAAAAAGGTTGGCAAGACAAATGGTGGGGAGAAATTGCTGTGAAGATATTCTCTTCTAGGGAAGAACATTCGTGGTTCCAAGAGACAGACATTTATCAGACTGTGATTACTCCAAAGCACAGAGGAGGCACAAA
>CABHPH010126238.1:0-36236 GCA_902168325.1 Peromyscus nudipes | reverse complement strand
AAGAAAGAAAGAAAGAAAGAAAGAAAGAAAGAAAGAAAGAAAGAAAGGAAGGAAGGAAGGAAGGAAGGAAGAAAGAAAGAAAGAAGTCTGCAGTGAACCATGACCATGCCTAACAGGGACTTTGAAATCTCCAAAAAGGTGATGGAATCCCACAATGTTGATTCCACAAGGACTATGATAAAGCCATTATGCTGATTAACACAAAGGAAAGATCGACTTTGGAGTACAAATTGTTTAGGACAATTTTGAGATGGCTGGCTGAGATGATCCAGCCTGACAGACTACTCGAGCAAGGACTTGTGACAAGCCCTGAACTTTCCTATTATGCAGAGACTGGACAAATGATACAGGACTTGACAATTAACCCAAAAATTTTCTTTTCAAGATTCCCTAAAGATATCTTCACCCCTAGAAAGCAAAAAGAAAAAGAGAAAATAGATATGAGATAGATCATCAAATCTACTCTGAGAAAAAAAATAAATAAAAATAGGATAAATAGGTAGATCACTGAATCTACAATGGAGAAAATGGGGAAGATATAAAAATGACAAAAGGTAGACTACTGAATGTATTATGAAAAGAAAAAAGAGAGAATATGGATATGATACGATAAAAAGGGAGATTATGGAATCTACTTTTAAAAAGGAACTACTTGTTTTCAATAAGATAAGTAATGAAAAAATTTTTTGTCTGAGTTTATCAAATGTTACTGGACTGGACATTGTTAATATATAATGGAGTTTTCTACATGAATCTGTCAAATGTTAATGGACTAGACATTGTTAATGTAATCTTGACTACATGTATATACTTACTAGTTTTTCTTGTATTAGTCATAAGCTTTTTTAATTTTAGACAAAAAGAGAGGAAATGTGGGGGTATTGTTTTCCCCAAAATATTGTGTATGCTAATAAACTTATCTGGGGTCAGAGAACAGGACAGCCACAATATTAAACATAGAGGTTAGGCAGTGGTAGCATACGCCTTTAATCCTAGCATTCCAGAGGCAGAAGTTCATGTGTTCAAGGATACACCCAAGCATGGTGACCCATGCCTTTAATCCCAGAAAGTCAGCCTTTAATCCCAGGGAGTGGTGGTAGAAAGCAGAAAGGTATATAAGGCATGAGGACCAGAAACTAGAGGCATTTTCCCTGGAGAGGCCTTTGGCCTGGAGAAGCATTTGGCCTGGAGAAACATTTGGCCTGGTTAAGCATTCAGGCTTCTAGCAGCAGTTCAGCTGAGACCCATTCTGGATGAGGGCTCGGGGCATCCAGTCTGAGGAAACAAGACCAGCTGAGGATTCAGCGAGGTGAGATAGCTGTGGCTTATTCTGTCTCTCTGACCTTCCAGTGTTCACCTCAATACCTGGCCCGGGTTTGATTTTATTAATAAGACTCTTTAAGATTCATTCTACACCCAACCACCGAACCAGATCACCAGAATTGTAAGTATACACCTCACCGACTGAGAACAGGGGTGGTCAGCTTGCCCAGAGAACCAGATTTTTAGTTTCTCATTTCCTGGTGCTTGAAGTTTCTCATTTCTGAGGATTAGAGGTGTAAGCCTGAAGGGTTAGGGTCTTACACCATCTGCACTGACTAGAGAAAGAGATGAGTAGACGCCAGTGGAAAAATACAGGCAACAACATAAAGACCTATATGACAACACCAGAACCTACTGACCCTACAATTGCAAGTCCTGAACATACCAAGGCAGAAGAAACAGAAGAAATCAATCCTAACAATGACTTTAAGAAGATGATAGAGGCCCTTAAAGAAGAAATAAAAAATACCCTTAAAGAGGAAATAAAAAACTCTCTTAAAGAGGAAATGAAAATCTTCATTAAAGAGGAAATAAAAAATTCCCTTAAAGAGGAAATGAAAAACTCCATTAAAGAGGAAATAAAAAATTCTCTTAAAGAGGAAATGAAAAACTCCATTAAAGAGGAAATGAAAAACTTACTTAAAGAGGAAATAAAAAGTTCCCTTAAAGAAATGGAAGAAAAAACAAAAAAAAATTGGAAGAAAGCAAAGAAAGCCAAGAAAAAATAATTAAACAGATGAAAGAAACATTCCAAGATCTGAAAAAAGAAATTGAGACAACAAAGAAAACACAAGCTGAGGGAATGCTAGAAATAGAAATCCTGACTAAATGAACAGGAACTACAGAAACAAGTATAACCAACTGAATACAAGAGATGGAACAGAGAATCTCTGACACTGAAGACACAATAGAGAAAATAGATTCGTCAGTCAAAGAAAACACTAAAGACAAAAAAGTCGTAACACAAAACGTCCAAAAAATCTGGGACACCATGAAAAGACCAAAGCTAAGAATAATAGGGATAGAAGAAGGAGAAGAATACCAACTCAAAGGCACAGAAAATATATTCAACAAAATCATAGAAGAAAACTTTCCTAACCTAAAGAAAGAAATACCTATGAAGATACAAGAAGCTTACGGAACACCAAATAGGCTGGATCCAAAAAGAAAGTCCTCTCGCCACATAATAATCAAAACATTAAATATACAGATCAAAGAAAAAATATTAAGAGCTGCAAAGGAGAAAGACCAAGTAACATACAAAGGCAAACCTATCAGAATAACACCAGACTTCTCAATAGAGACTATGCAAGCTAGAAGGTCCTGGACAAATGTTATGCAGACACTAAGAGACCACGGATGCCAACCTAGACTATTATACCCAGCAAAACTCTCAATCACCATAGGCAGAGTAAACAAAATATTCCATGATAAAACCAGATTTAATCAATACCTATCCACAAACCCAGCCTTACAGAAAGCACTAGAAGGAAAAATCCAACCTAAAGAAGGTAAACACACCCATGAAAACTCAATCAATAGATAAACCCACACCAACATCTGAAGAAATAGAAGGGACAAATTCCTCCCCAGAAAATGCATGACCTATGAAAGCTGATAAGAGTTTGAGGCAGATTCGGGGAGAAAGAAAGCCCCTACCTCCAAAGGCAGACAGCAGAGGAACAGAGCAGCCTGAGATATCTGAAGCTCTGCATCTGGGGGGAAAGGAACGTGCAAAGTGAGAATAAAATCAGTGGGAGAAAAATTTCTCTGAAAGAGCTATGGAAAGGCTGTTGTAAATGCTTTTGTTTTTCACTGACTGGCTAGGACAAACGCAAGCCCCAAGGAAAGTTGCTGTCGGAAATTGCCCATCTCAATGCGCACTAACGAGGTCTAAGTTTCTGCAGTGATTAACTGATGATTTTGGAATTTTCTTCATAAAGCATCAAAGCAATGAAAAATTAGTCATAAGAAAAGTGATGGCCAAACACCCTAATTGGTGTGCTAGAAACCTCATCCAATGACAGAGGGAACCAGATGCAGAGATCCACGGTCAGGCCCCAGGTGGAGCTCCAGGAGTCCAATTGGCGAGAAAGAGGAGGGTTTGTATAAGTGAGAATTGTTGAGACCAAGGTTGGATAAAGCACAGGGACAAATAGCCAAATGAATGGAAACACATGAACTATGAACTAATAGCTGAGGAGCCCCCAACTGGATCAGGCCCTCTGGATAAGTGAGACAGTTGATTAGCTTGATCTGTTTGGGAGGCATCCAGGCAGTGGGATGTGCTGTCCTCAGTCCTCAGTGCATATGCTGGCTGTTTGGAACCTGGGGCTTATACAGGGACACTTGGCTCAACCTGGGAGGAGGGGACTGGACCTGCCTGGACTGAACCTACCAAGTTGAACTCAATCCTCAGGGGAGTCTTTGCCATGGAGGAGATAAGAATGGGGGGTGGGCTGGGGTGAAGGGGGGGGAGGGGGGAGAACAAGGGAATCCGTGGCTGATATGTAAAATTGAATTAAATTATAAAATAAAATTAAAAAAAGAAAAAACAAAAAAGAAAAAAAGAAGAAAAATATAAGAGCTCCTGAGACAAAAAATAAATCAATGAAAATGATCATTCTCAGTAAAGAAAAGGGAAAGGAGGGAAATTTTCCCAATAGAGAAGAGGGAAGGAAATGAAATAAAAACAAAATTCCTGATAGTAAAGGGAGAGATGCTTAATTAAGAAAAAAGGATTTTCTGGGAAAAGGGGGAAAATTTTGAATCATGACCTAAAAATTAAAAGGTCCTGTAAACGAAAACTAAAGGAAATGAAAAAGCCTCTTCCCAGTAAAAATAGAGGAAGGAAAAAAAAAGGCTCTTTCCAGTATTAGAAATTCAGGATAGCTGACACTCAGAGCTCTCTCTGCCTGTGAGCACTTTCAGAGATCAGTGTGCCAGCACAGAGCAGCAGCATCTGAATTACAAAGAATCAAAAAGCAGGACCTCACTGATGCAGCCTGAGCAAACACAGCAGGCCCAGAGCTAAGAATTTTGTTGTTTTCTTAATTTTGGTTTAAATGTTTTTTGGTTTTCCCCCAGAGCTGGAATAACTCAATATTTAAGGTCCCTTCTTGGGAAATGTTTTTAATTTTTCCCTAATAATGGGAATAATTCATTATCAATGGTCCCTTTATGAGAGAAAGAAAAAATTTAAACAAGCCCAACTTTTAGTTAAAACACAATTGCAGTTACGACATAAAGTGCTGAGTCAATACTGTTTGAATTAGTCATTCAGTGTATGGAAGATGTTCTCTTTTGATTGTCTACTTAGTGTTTAAATAAATGTTCAATTTTCATACTAAAGGAAATAAAAGAACAAAATTCATGATTTTAAACCATATGTTGGGTATGCTCTTCTGTATTTATCGTTACTGAAAATTTGGCTCTGCTCTTTAATTTGCTTTCTAGAAATTCTTGGCTAAATTCTGTAAAAGTATAACACCTGAAACAAAACATGTTGTTAGCTTATTAGATAATGAGGCTACTAAGGTAAAAGTTCATAAAAATAATCTCTTATTGATAAAGAGCCTACAAAATTATTGTTCCATTAAATAAATACAGGTAAAAACTTTGATCCATACTATTAATAATTGACAAGTTACATTAACATGATACTCGGTATCTATAAAAAAGGATCCTCTTTTTTAGATTTTATAAAAATACTCCATGAGTATTTCTAAAGTTACCTCTTAAAATCCTATGAAGATTATTTTTAATGCTTTTATAGATGGCTTATGTAAAAAGGACTATGCAAATAAATGCTGGTGATAGAATAAATCAATTGTTATTACTCCCATATTTTAAAGGTAAAGCAGTTCCTATATGTAGGACAGGAGGTTTTGAAAGTACTGAAAAGAGGGTAGTTTGGCAAACAGTCATCAATGCTGAAAGGCCTAAATTAAAAATAAAAATAAATGGGATTGAGATTACAGGATTATTGGATTCTGGTTCTGATGTATCTACATTTTTCAACAATCTTATAATCCAAATTGACCTTTACAAAATGTCTCCACTCAATTTTCAGACATTGGAACATTATCTCAAGTAAAACAGAATGTAGAATGAATTAAATATATAGGGCCTAATGGACAAATAGGGATATTAAAGCCTTATATAGCTGATACAGCCATGAATTTATAGGGAGAGATTTGTTACAACAACATAAAGCTCAAATTAATATTCCTAGAGTTTCAGAATCAGCTCATAAAATGATGTTTAAAATGAGATATATTCCTGGAAAGAGCATTGGGAAGAATTGTAAGGAAAAATCACAGATATGCAGGTTGTCCAACAGCAGAACACAATAGGAATTTACTATCAAAATTTGGAGTAGTGGCCACTGCCAATAACCCAACTGCTGTGCCTTTAAAACGGCTAACTAACAAACCTGTATGAGTGGAGTAGTGGCCTTTAACTAAAGAAAAATTACAGGTGCTTGAGCAATTGGTCCAGAAAGAGTTAGATGCTAAACAAATTGGGGAAACTACTAGTCCTTGGAATTCTCCTGTATTTGTAATAAAAAAAGAAATCTGGAAAATGGAGAATGTTAACTCTATTTGAGAGCTATTAATAAGATAATTCAACCTATGGCATCTTTACAACCTGGAATTCCTTTACATTTTTCAGTACCTAAAGATTGGAATATTACAGTTATTGATTTACAAGGTTGCTTCTTTAATATTCCTTTACAGTAACAGGATAGAGAAAAATTTGCTCTAACAGTTCCTACTTAGAATAATACTCAGCCAGCGAAACAATATCATTAGAATGTACTTTTCCAGGGAATGTTAAATAGCCTGACTTTATGTCAATATTTTGTACATCAACCACTGGAAATGATTCGTAAATAATTTCCTCAATCTATTTTTTATCATTATATGGATGTTATATTATTGACTGTTTCTGATACAGGTACCTTAGAAAAATATTTGATGTGGTAGAGAAAATTTTACCCTGTTGGAGATTATAAATTTCTCCTGAAAAATGCATAGGAGATTCTCTAAATTATTGAGAATTTAAATTAAATAAATAGAGAACCCAGCCACAAAAGGTACAGATTAGAAGAGATCAATTACAGACTCTTAATGATTTTCAAAAATTATTGGGAGTTATTAACTGATTAGGACCTACTATTGGAATGTATACTCAAGAACTAAGTAATTTGTATCAGATTTTGCCAGGTGACTCAAATTTAAATAGTCCAAGATAACTAAGAGCTGAGGCTGAAAGAATTAGCCCAAGTAGAATAAAAATTATGAAATGCCTATTTGGATTGATTGGATATCACAATTGAATGTATTCTAGTAATCATGCCTTCCAATATTTCCCCTACTGGACTCATTATGCAGAGAGAAGACAATATTTTGGAATGGATTTTCCTAGCTCACAAACAGAGTAAAAAGTTAAAGACCTATGTAGAAAAGGTTCCTGAATTAATTATAACAGGAAGAATAAGACTTCACCAGTTGTCAGGAATGGATCCAACTGACATTGTAGTACCCTATACTAATGCTGAAATTGTGCAGTTGTGAGTGATTAATGATAACTGTCAAAGAGCTTGTAGTAATTTCTTAGGAGACATTAACAGCAAATATCCAAAAATAAGCAACTTCAATTTATAAAAAAGAGCTAAATGGATACCTCCTTTCATAGTGAAAAGAGTACCTATTTCTGGGGCTATTACATTTTACACCAATGCAAATAAATTAAGACTGGCTGATTATAAAGCAGGAAATATCAGCAAAGTAACTCAAAATCTATACTATTCATTTCAAAAATCAGAGTTATGTACTATTCTGATAGTTTTATTAGACTTTAATCTCTTAATGTAATTACTGATTCCCAATATGCAGAAAGAGTTGTACTGCTGAACTTATTCTGAATAATTCATAATTAACTTTATTATTTGTACAACTACAATAGGCAATCTGAAAAAGGAATTGCCCACTTTTATATTACTGTATTTGATCTCATACTGGGTTGCCTGGACCATTAGCAAAAGGAAATGAAGAAATTGATCAATTACTGATTGAAAACATGTTAGAAGCTTCAAAATTTCATAAAATACATCATGTTAATATTAGGGGCTTAAGGAAAAAAATTTCCATTACGTGGCAACAAGCTAAGGAAATTATAAAAAACTCTGCTGATTGTTCTTTGTATAATTAAGTTCCTTTACCTACAGAAACTAATCCTAAAGGTCAACAAAGAAATGAAATTTGGCAAATGGATATTTTTTTAGTAGAATTTGGAAAATTAAAATATATTCAAACCATTGGTACATACTCTGGATTACAATGGGCATCTATCTTAAGTTCTGAAAAGGCTGATTCTATAATTACATGTTTATTAGAAACAATGGCAGTAATGGGCATACCAATGTAAATTAAAACTGATAATGCCACAACTTATGTTTCCAGTAAAATGAAACATTTTTTGCATGTTAAAACATAAAACACATTACAGGGATACCATATACTCCTACAGGACAAGCAATTTTATTTAGCCACAAGTAATATAAAACACTTTGGGGTAATGCTAGCTAAGCAAGTGAAATACCTGTATAACAAGAACTTTAATCTTTGAAGAAAGAAATTGAAGAAGAAATCAGAAAATTGAATGATCTCCCATGTTCATTGATAGGTAGAATTAACATAATAAAAATGGCAATCTTACCAAAAGCAATCTACAGATTCAATGCTATCCCCATCAAAATCCCAATAGAGCAAGAAATTAAGGAAACTGTTACCCAAAAGTTACCTGATATGACAGGAACAGATGTTGTGGAAAGCCTTGAAGACACAAAAGCCTCATTCAACCCTGTGAATCACTTTAATAGATTTTTGTTTTAGCAATAGTAACCTTATGGGCTTTAAAGTGTGTTTTGGCTTACTTACATCAGATTTTCAAATAGAAAGTTAGAGAAAAGGCTTTATTTGTTGTAAAGCTATGTCATCTCCAATATAATTAAATTTTGCATATAAAAAAGGGGGATATGTTATTGGGATTCCTGCAGATTTCTACAGCTGGTTAAAATTCCAGAGTGTGAGCATCTAGCTTTAATCTCTTTTTTGTCTCCAGTACCTTGTGTTTGAAATATGTAAATTGCTGTGGGATGTTATTCTGTATGCTGTGAATATATGATGCTCTGCTTGGTTGATAAATAAAATGCCAATTGGCGAGTAGCCAAACCAGAAGTATAGGCAGGGCAAGTGGACCAGCAGAATTCTAGGAAGAGGAATAGCTGAGTCAGGAGTCACCAGCCAGACACAGAGGAAGCAAGATGACAAGGCAGAACTGAGAAGAGATTCCAAGCCACATGGCTAAACACAGATAAGAATTATAGGTTAATTAAGTGTAAGAGCTAGTCAGTAATAAGCCTGAACTATTTGGCGGAGCAGTTATGAATAATATTAAGTCTCTGAGTGATTATTTTACAAGTGGGCCCAGAGAAAAATTCTGGCTACAGTAAATCTTGTCTGATAGTTTTCTAAAGGTACAAAGCCTATGCAAAATTTCATTGGGGGAGAACCTGGCAAACTAGGGTGTCCCTTAATTGAGAATTTGCATTTGACATTCTCCATTTGGGGAACTTAGATAACAGGTTTTGGTATACAGAAATTAACTTACTAAAGGTGTGAATTGGATAACAATAAAAAAAAAACCTTTGCTAAGCAACAGTGAGTCAGTCCATGAGAGACTGATTCTCCTGCAGCTGGAAAGATTAAAAATTTCATCCTTTGAGTACCTTTGTGTCTTCTTTCCATGAACCCCAGTGAACCCATACCCAACACATAACAGCCCTACCTTTACTGACAAACCTGTCTGGGTGAGACAATGGTCTTTGACATCTGAAAAATTACCAACATTAGAGCATCTGGTATAGCACCAGCTAAATGCTCAACATATTATAGAATTGACTAATCCTTGGAATTATGCTCTATTTATCATTAAAAATATCTGAAATATGGAGAATGTTAACAGATTTAAGAGGCATAAATAAGGTAATTCATCCAATGGTCTCTTTACAGCCCAGATTTCCCTTGCTTTCTCTATTACCTAAATAATGATCTATTATAGTGATTGATTTAGAAGACTGATATTTTACTATACCATTGCAAGAACAGAATAGAAAAAAAATTGCCTTCACAGTGCCTATTTATAATAATTCCCAACCAGATAAAAGATATCATTAGGGACAGGTCATGTAGATGAACGGTCTTGTTAAATAAGAAACACAGAGCTAATGCAAAGATGAAAGCCCAAGAGTGCTGTGGATATCATTCTGTATAAATAAAACACTGATTGGCCAGTGGCCAGGCAGGAAGTATAGGCGGGACAAGGAGAGAGGAGAATTCTGGGAAGTGGAAGGCTGAGTGAGAGAGATACAGCCAGCTGCCACCATGACAAGCAGCATGTGAAGATGCCGGTAAGCCACAAGCCACATGACAAGGTATAGATTTATAGAAATGGATTAATATAAGATATAAGAACAGTTAGCAAGAAGCCTGCCACGGCCATACAGTCTGTAAGCAATATAAGTCTCTGTGTTTACTTGGTTGGGTCTGAGCTGCTGCGGGACTGGCGGGTTAGAGAGATTTGTCCTGACTGTGGGCCAGGCAGGACCAGAAAAACTCTAGTTACACAAGAGGTCAGAGCTTAAAAACCTTACCTTTCACCGTTGCTGTTGTCCTCTTTAGCAAGAGACCTACTTCCTGGCTGTTTTTTTTTTAACAGACTTTCTATTCTGCCTTCTCATTGGTTATAAACCCAACCACATGACTCCTCATCACTGCCTGTCGGTACAGACCTCCAGGTCTTCTATGGGTGGTATTGAGATTAAAGGCTTGTGTTTCCATGCTGGCTGTATCCTTGAACACACAGAGATCTGCCTAGCTCTGCCTCCCAAGAGCTGGGATTAAAGGCTTGCACCGCCACTGCCCAGTTTCTGCTATGGCTTGCTTTTAGCTCTGACCCCCAGGCAACTTTATTTATTAACATACAAATAAAATCACATTTCAGTACAATTAAAATATCACCATATTTCCCCTTTTCTATTTTAATAAAAAGATAAAAGGAAAAAGGTTATTACAAACATAAGAAAAACTATACAGAAGTGCATTAACTGTATACCATATATACAAGTAATAAATACCTAAACAATGTCTAGTCCATTTGTATTTGACAAATTCAGAGAAAATAGTTCCATTTTGTTAAGTCCAAAATGTACCTAATTCACTTTCTATCCTAACTAATCTTCAACTATAACTAACTAACTTTCAGCTATAACTAACTAATCTTCAACTCCATCAGAGACCCAAGGAGGAAATAATATTACCTAATAAAAAATAAAAACAGGAAGTGCATGCAAGCAGCTTCTAAAAAAAATGTGAGTTGACAGAAACAGCCAGCTGCCTGGACAGTCACCAGTCACCTGAGGTTTCTCCACAGTGTTGGGACATCATCTTCAGCCTATAGGCTTAGCGTATCTGACAGACTCATTTGTGAAGTAGGATGTACACAAGGTCAATAGTTCGACCTCACATTGGATGAGAGCAGTCCATGTACCAGAAACACCTGAATTCCATTAGTGTCATGTCATGATTCAGGATTTTAAATTCTGGAAATTGTTGATGTTTTTTTGAATTCAGCTGACCATTCTTCTTGGCTATGTGTATATGTGGCTTCATCTCAGCATTCCATTCTTCTCCACATCCCTCAATTAAAAGCCAGTCTACTATTGAGAGGTGTGAGTTTAGTTACTCTTCAAGAATAACTGTTTCAGCTGCCATTCCACTGCACATCAGAAGCCGTTGTCCCACTGCCTGTTCAGCTGCCTTCAAAGAAAAGGGCACTGTACCTTTTCTGGATTGTGAAGGCCACTTCAGGGATGGTGCCCTATTGTCCAGGCCTCAGAAGATGCCTTTTGATAAAGCCATAGCCACACTTGTTTTGGCAATAATCAGTAGTCCTTTGTTTCGTGTCCTGTCTGTCTTGTTTGTCAGCAGTTGATTCGAGGATGCTTTGTTGTCCAGTGGCTAACTTTTGCCATAATGAACGTTAACTCCATATGCAGTTTCTTCAATGCCCATATTTTCTCTGAAGTAGATTGGTATTGCCAGGAGCCTACATGTCTCATAGTCATAACAAAAAAGAAAATTTTTCTAAGTTATTAAAACATTTTAAATGCTATATTCTGTAGATCTCTGAAGGGTTTGAAGGTGACGGTCTATCTAAAATATATCTGCTCAATCTTGAAAACATACCTAATATGACTACAAGTTCTATTGTAATGTCTAACTACTAACTTTCATTTCTTTATATCCTAATAGTTGGTAATAATAACATTCAAGAATCAGCAATTTGCATTATTTTGTTAAATGAAAGGTATAAGTACAATTAGAAATATACATATAGCATTTCCTAACAATATAAATTTCAATATTTATAATTTGTATATAATATAAAACAATCCAATCCAATGTAAAGTATTTTAAAACTAGTAATTGTCTTTTTCCTTTTCTTTTTTCTTTTTTTTAAACAAAAACCTTAAATCTAACCTCCTTTGCTTATACCTTTTCCTAACCCTTGATAACAACTTGTAACCAACCCCTCTAAACAATCAAAATTATCCCAGACCCACAACCCATTAAAAGACCAAAAAACCACCCATCCCACACCACCTCTTTCTAGAATTAGTTAGTACTCTACATGACCATTCATATCTTAACAAAGTTTAAAATGTATATATATCTATATATATTAATCTTGTAAATTTTGATATAAAATTCATACTTTAAGAAAAGTTTAAAGAATCAGAATAGAATCAAAGAATTGAGATTAGAAATAGAATAGTCCCTTAATTAATTTGGCTTTTCTCCTGTCCCATAGCAGAAGATGGCTCTTTTCTTCTGGCATGATACAGGGAGTTTGCATTTTCCTTTTAACAACATGCTTGAGTTTAAAGAAGGAGAGAGCCATTCTCCAACTCCAAAGTCAGCTTTAAATTTTAATTGAACTGGGACTACAAGAAGAACAATAGTGTTAAATATCTTTAGAGAACAGCAGAAACAAAAATTTAGCAAGACTTATAAAATTTTTTAGATGATATACCAATAGGCCATTTTACTCTGTTTCGTGGGATAGATGGTTTGTCCCTTTTCTTCAGTTGTCTCATTTGTCCAGCATTCTTCAGATTCCTTAGCCTTCATTCTCCTAAAAGACAAAAACAAAAACCTTTCCCCAAGACTAATTTTGGGGAGGTTCCCTGTGGTGGTATTGTGTTCCCCAAAATATTGTGTATGCTAATGAACTTATCTGGGGTCAGAGAACAGGACAGCCACAATATTAAACATAGAGGTTAGGCAGTGGTAGCATACGCCTTTAATCCTAGCATTCCAGAGACAGAAATCCCTCTGGATCTCTGTGAGTTCAAGGCCACATTGGAAACGGCCAGGCACAGTGATCCACACCTTTAATCCCAGAAAGCCACACCTTTAATCCCAGGGAGTGGTGGTAGAAAGCAGAAAGGTATATAAAGCGTGAGGACCAGAAACGAGAGGCATTTGCCCTGGAGAGGCATTTGCCCAGGAGAGGCATTTGGCCTGGAGAAGCCTTTGGCCTGGAGAAACATTTGGCCTGGTTAAGCATTCAGGCTTTTGAGCAGCAGTTCAGCTGAGACCCATTCTGGATGAGGGCTCGGGGCATCCAGTCTGAGGAAACAAGATCAGCTGAGAAGTTGGCCAGGTGAGGTTAGTTGTGGTTTGTTCTGTGTCTCTGACCTTCCAATGTTCACCCCAATACCTGGCTCAGGTTTGATTTTATTAATAAGAACTTTTTAAGAGTCATGCTACAGTTCCCTTTCAGCAAGTTATTATCTGATTAAATAAAAAGGCATATGTTATTGGTATAAGTTAGTTTAAGTTGGATGTTCATGCTGGTTGATGAACTATCACCTCCTCTAATTAAGAGGTCTCTTGTTCAAATCGAACCTTTATCAATTTTGATGGTATCCACAGCTTATCTTCTCCTGTAGAAACAAAAGCAAAACCTCGTCCCCAATGTAACACATATCCTGGTTTCCATTCTGAGGTCAGCACATCCTTAAAGTATATAGGCTGATTTAATTTTGTAGTTTTTCTATTATCCAGTGTCTCTCTGCAGCTGTTGTTCCTTTCTCATTGGCACTGAGAAAATTCAAAGCTAATAGAGTATTATGCAGTCTATTTCTGGGGGAGGGGTTGTTACCCCTTTCTATTTATTTAGCATATCCTTTAGAGTTCTGTTTGATCTTTCTATAACTGCTTGACCTGTAGGATTATGTGGTATACCTGTAATATGCTTTATATTGTAATAAGCAAAAAACTCTTTCATTTTAACAGAGACATATGATGGAGCATTGTCAGTTTTAATTTGTGCAGGTATACCCATGATGGCCATAACTTCTAGCAAATGAGTGATTACAGAATCAGCTTTTTCAGAACTCGAAGCAGTTGCTCATTGAAATCTTGAATAATTATTGATGGTATGGTGTACATATTTCAATTTTCCAAATTCTGCAAAGTGAAACATGTCCATCTGCCAGATTTCATTTCTCTGGATACTCTTTGAGTTACATCCTGCTGGTAATGGCATTTGATTGTAGAAGGAACAAGTAGGACATTTCTTTACTATTTCTTTGGCTTGTTGCCAGGTTATGGAAAAAACCTTTACTATTGACGTGATGTTTTTTATGAAATTCTGAGGCCTCCAGGACATTTCCTATCAATAATTTATCAATCTCATCATTTCCTTGTGCTAGAGGTCCTGGCAATGAGTTATATATAAAGGATGACTTCTTTTCCTGATTGTATCCTGTAATTGAACAAATAGTTAAGTTAATTCTGAAGCATCAGGGATAAATTCTGCAGTCTCAATATGTAATACCACTCTTTCTGCATACTGAGTCAGTTACCATGTTGAGAGGTTCTGAAAAATTCATTAATACCAACAGAATAGCATACAATTCCGATTTTTGAACTGAATTATAAGGACTTTGAACCACTTTACTTAAATTTTCTGATTTGTAACCTGCCTTTCCTTGTTTGTTGGCATCTGTATAAAATGTATGAAGTCCAGATATGGGTTTTTCCTGTACAATTCAAGGCAAGATCCAATCATCTCTCTTTATAAGATAAATTCCATTGCTTTTGGGATATTTGCTGTAATTTTTCCCCAAAAATTACTGCCAGCTCTTTGCCAAGGTTCACTTTCTCTCCATAATTTTTCAATGTCCTCTTTATTTAAAGGTACAACAATTTCTGCTGGGTCTATTCCTGCTAATTGTCAAAGTCTCAATTTTCCTTTCCAAATCAAGTCAGAGGTTTTTTTCCACATAAGTTTTTAATTTTTTTTCGGTTTATTTGGTAAGAATATCCATTCCAATATAATATCTTCCCTCTGCATTAAAATTCCTGTAGGAGAATGCCTAGAAGGTAAAATAACCAAAATGCAATCCAGCTTTGGAACAGTAGAATCCACGTGCCCTTTATGTACTTTCTTTTCTACCAAGGCCAATTCTTTCTTAGCTTCAGGTGATAATTCTCTTGGACTATTTAAGTCCTTGTCACCTTCTAAGGTTTTGAACAAATTATTCAGTTCATCATTTTTTACCCCAACAATAGTTTGTAGATGAGAAATGTCTCCAAATAATCTTTGAAAGTCATTAAGTGTCTGTAGTCGATCTCTCCTAATTTGCACCTTTTGAGGTCTAATTTTTTGTAGCTCTATTTTATATCCTAAATAATTAATAGAATCTCCTCTTTGTATCTTTTCAGGAGCAATTTGTAATTCCCAGCAAGGCAAAATTTTCTTTACTTCTTCAAACATTCTTTATAAAGTATCTGCATTTGAGTCAGCTAGTAAAGTATCATCCATATAATGATTAATTATAGATTTATTAAATTTTTTACATATCACTTCCAATGGCTGTTGTACAAAATGTTGTCACAGGGTTGGGCTATTCAATATTCCCTGTGGGAGGACTCTCCATTGAAATCTTTTAACCGGTTGAGAATTATTGTAAGTAGGCACCGTGAAGGCAAATCTTTCTGTCTTTTTCTTGTAAGGGTATTGAAAAGGAACAGTCTTTTAAATAAATAACTATGAGAGGCCATCCTTTTGGTAACAGAGTAGGCAAAGGAATTCCAGATTGTAGAGAGCCCATTGGCTGAATTACTTTGTTAATTGCTCTAAGGTCTGTTACCATTCTCCAATTACCAGATTTCTTTTTTAATAACAAATACAGAAGAATTCCAAGGGCTGGTTGATTCTTCAATAAGGAGAGCATGTAACTGTTCTTCTACCAGCTCTTCTAAAGCCTGGAGTTTCTGTGTTGTTAAAGGCCTTTGCAGGTTAACAGGCCTGTCTCTTAACCATTTTAAAGGTAGAGCTGTTGGTGTCTTTGGAAGATCATCAGTTGTTGTGCCCTGTTCTTGTATAATATGGATGACTGGTGACCACTCATTAGAATAATATCTCCTAATATTTCAGAAACATGTGCTAGTTTATGATTTGTTTCTGAGGTTGAAGGATGTTAATCTGATTATTCCACTGTTGCAACAGGTTCAAGTGACCAAAATCAGCTTAATGTTTTTACTATAGTCCATGTGGAATCATCTTTATGGAGTCCTGTTTTCCTTTTGAAGATTTCAAACTCACTGTTAGGCATGGTCATGGTTCCCTGCAGATTTTTTTTGTTCCTCCTCTGTGGTTTTGAGCAGCACAGTTCAGCTGAGAGCCATTCAGATATGAGGACACAGAGGCTTCCAGTCTGAGGAAACAAGATCAGCTGAGAAGTTGGCCAGGTGAGGTTAGCTGTGGCTTGTTCTATCTCTCTGATCTTCCAGAGTTCACCCCAATACTTGGCTCAGGTTTGATTTCATTAATAAGACTCTTTAAGATTAATGCTACATCTGGCACCCAACATTTGTAGTACGAATTCATGAAAAAGCTGCTTGCCTGTAGCCTTGTGGGCCCCAGCTCAGGCCCAAGCTACACTTGGCCAGTTGTGGTGGAGCACACTGGTTGGAAATTAGTGAAGATGGCAGAGGCAGGATGATCCCGAGTTTTGAGGCCAACCTAGGAGAAGCTTCGACCGGTGCCGAGCCACAAACAGTGGTGGAACCATGGAGGCAGAAGCTGCTACTCTGAGTTGCTGGCTTCTTCTCATTGTGTTGGTGACTGTGGTGATGCTGCTACCTGGGATGAAGAGTTTACCACTGCTTGTTCAGAGAACAATTGCCAAGACAATCATGTTACAGGAAAGCATCGATCGGCAAAGGTCAGTTTGGAAAAGTTTGGCAAGACAAATGGTGGGGAGAAATTGCTGTGAAGATTTTCTCTTCTAGGGAAGAACATTTATGGCTGACAGACATTTATCAGACTGTGTTTGCTCCAAACCACAGAGGAGGCACAAAAAAAAATCTGCAGGGAACCATGACCATGCCTAACAGCGACTTTGAAATCTTCAAAAGGAAGATGGGACTCAACAAAGATGATTCCACATGGACTATGGTAAATACATTAAGCTGATTAACAACACCAAAAGATCGACTTTGGACTACAAACTGGTCAGGACATTTTCGAGATGACTAGCTGAAATGTTCTAGCCTGACAGACTACTCGAACAAGGACTTGTAACAAGCCCTGAACTTTCCTATTATGCAGAGACTGGACAAATGATACAGGACTTAACAATTAAACCAAAAATTTTCTTTTGAGGATTCCCTAAAGATGCCTTCACCCCTAGAAAGCAGGAAGTAATTTTAAAAAAACAATGCCCACATTCCCAAGAGGTGGGATGGGAAGTTTTTGGTCGTTTAATGAGTTTTGGATATTGTCATTGTTTATGACGGTTGGTTACAAGTTGTTAATTGTTAATGGTCAGAAATAAAGCTGAACAAGGAGATTAGATTCAGAGTTTTTGTTTAAAAAAAAGAAATGAGATAGATCATTGAGTCTATTCTGAGAAAAAAGATAAAAAAATAGGATAAATGGGTAAATCACTGAATCTACACTAAAAAAAGGGGAAAGATATAAAAATGACAAAAGGTAGATTACTGAATCTCTTATAAAAAATACTTTTAAAAAGGAGCTACTTGTTTTAAATAAGATAAGTAATGCAAATTTTTTCTCTGTATTTGTCAAATGTTACTGGACTGGACATTGTTATATATTAATGGAGTTTTTATCTGAATCTGTCAAATGTTAATGGACTCGACATCTTATTTTAATTCTTGACTGTATATATTGTATATACTTATTGGATAGTTTTTCTTGTATTAGTTATAAGCTTTTTTAATTTTAGACAAAAAGAGAGGAAATGTGGTGATATTGTGTTCCCCAAAATATTGTGTACCCTAATAAACTTATCTGGGGTCAGAGAACAGAAAAGCCACTAGATACTTAGGATAGGCAGTGGTAGCACACGCCTTTAATCCTAGCATTCCAGAGGCAGAAATCCAGTGTTCAAGGATACAGCCAAGCATAATGACTCACGCCTTTAATCTCAGAAAGCGGGCCTTTAATCCCAGGGAGTGGTGGTAGAAAGCATAAAGGTATATAAGGCATGAGGACCAGAAACTAGCAGCATTTGGCTGGTTAAGCCTTTAGGTTTTGAGCAGCATAGTTCAGCTGAGAGCCATTTGAATATGAGAACACAGAGGCCTCCAGTCTGAGGAAACAAGATCATCTGAGAAGTTGACCAGGTGAGGTTAGTTGTGGCTTGTTCTATCTCTCTGATCTTCCAGAATTCACCCCAATTGTTTGGGACCAAAAGTTGGATGACTGCGCTGTGACTTTTCTTGCCTGGCTGATCTGATGTGACTGTACCCTTGACAACTGTTAATAAGTTACAAAAAACAATAACTCTCGGAAAAACTACAGAATGTACCTTTAGATTAATGAACTTTTAGATTAACTTCCTTGAGTATGTTCGGTTGGTCAGTTGCACAAGCATTGGACCAAAGAGACCTCTCTCTGACTTTATTCTTCAAAGAGACCTCACCTGGATCCCATTATTCAAACCTTCATGCTGTGGATATCGCTATATGTCAATAAACACTGATTGGCCAATAGCCAGACAGGAAGTATAGGCGGGACTAACAGAGAGGAGAATTGAGGAAGAAGGAAGGATAGGGAGACTGGCTGGAGCCGCAGCGAGGAGAAGGAAGATGTAAAGTACCGGTAAGCCACGAGCCACGTGGCAAAGTAGAGATTAATAAAAATGGGCTAAATATAAGAGTAAGAGCTAGACAATAATAGGCCTGAGCTAATGGCCAAGCAGTTTAAATAATGTAAGCGTCTATGTGTTCATTTTATGAATGGGTTCAGCCTGGGAGCTGGAGACTGGCGGGACTTGGGAGCTGGAGAGAAGTGGGCTCGGAGACTGGCGGGACTTGGGAGCTGGAGAGAAGCTCTCCAGCAACACCTTCATCTCCCCCTTTTTCCCTATTCATTTCTCCCATCTACCAACATATATAAACCCACTTCTCCTTGCAATAAACGAGACCTTGACGCAACTCAGACTGACTTTTGTCATTCATTATACACGCTTGGTTTCCTTTCTCTCTCGCCCCCATTGGTTTTTAGGAGGTGCCTCCTTGAGTCCCACAAAATAACCTGGCCTGCTGGACGGGGCACCCGATACTTGGCTCAGGTTTGATTTCATTAATAAGACTCTTTAAGATTCATGCTATAGGGTCATGGTGGTGCATGCCTTTAATCCTAGCACTTGGGAGGCAGAGCCAGGTGGATCTCTGTGAGTTTAAGTCCTGCCTGGTCTACAGAGTGAGATCCAGGACAGGTACCAAAATGACACAGAGAAACCCTGTCACGAAAAAAATTTTTAAAAAAAGATATTATTGGAAAGTTCCTCCAAAGGGGATGTTAAACACACCTACCTTGTGTCAATATTTTGTACAACAGCCATTGGAAATAATTCATAAACAGTTTACTCAGTCTTTAATTTACCATTATATGGATGATATCTTCCTAGCTGATTCAGACTTAGAAAAATTGTTTGAGGAGGTAAAGAAAAATTTACCTTGTTTGGGATTAAAAATTGCCCCTGGAGAAATACAAAGAGGAGATTCTATTAATTATCTAGGATAAAAGATAGGTTTACAGAACATTCAAGCACAGAATGTACAAATAAAGAGAAATCAATTATGAACTCAATGATTTATGATTTTCAAAAATTGCTGGGAGATACTAATTTGCTAAGGCTCACAATTGGATTGACAACTGAAGAATTAAGCAGTTTATTTCAAACCTTAGAAGGTGATAAAGACTTAAATAGTCTAAGAAAATTAACAACTGAGGTTGAGAGAAAATTTTCTTTGATAGAAAAAGAGCTTACAGGATGCATATGTGGATCATTTTCTATCCAGAGCTTGATTATATTCTGGTTATTTTACCTTCTACACATTCTCCTACATGAATTCTTATGCAGAGAGAAGACAATACCTTAGATTGAATATTTTTACCTCATAAACAGAGTGAAAAATTAAAGACATATGTAAAAAATGTTGCTGAATTTACTTTGTAAGCAAAATTAAGACTTCACCAATTAGCAAAAATAGACCCAGCAATAATTGCAGTATATTTTACTAATGCTGAAATTTCTTCATTATGGCCAGAAAATGAATATTGGCAAAGATCTTGCAGTAATTTTTTGGAAATATTAGCAACAAAGAACTCCTAGCAAGAGATTTCATTTCATAAAGAGAACTAACTGGATCCTTCATCACATTGTATGGGGAACACCAATTTCTGGACTCCCTAAATTCTATACTGATGCAAATAAGACAGGAATGGCATGCTATAAGTCAGAAAAAAATAAGTGCAGTGGTTCAAAGCCCTTATGCTTGCGTTCAAAAGTCAGAATTATATGCTATTCTCATGGTATTATTAGATTTTCCAGAACCTCTTAACATAGTCACTGGCTCTCAATATGTAGAAAGAACTGTTTTATATATTGGAACTACTGAATTTATTCCAGATGATTCAGAATTAGCTTTGATTTTTATTCAATTACAAGAAATATTCAGAAATACAAGTTATCCCTTCTATAAAACATGTATCAGATCCCATATATATCTACCAGGCCCTCTAGCACAAGGTAATGATGAAATTGATCAGGTATAGGTAGGAAATGTGCTAGAAGCCTGAGAATTTCATAAGCAACATCATGTTAATAGCAAGAGTTTGGAGAAAGGTTTTTTTCTATGACTTGGAAACAAATCAAGGCAATTAGAAAGAAATAACCTACTTGTTCTCTGTATAAACAAACTCCGCTACCTGCAGAAAGTAGCCAAAGGATACTAAAAGAAATTAAATTTGACAAATGTATTTGTTTCATTTTGCCAAGTTTGGAAAATTAAAATACATACAATACCATAGATACATATTCAGGATTTCAATATGGAACTGCTTTAAGTTTTGAAAAGGCTAAATCTGTAATTATACATTTATTAAAAGTTATGGCCATAATGGGGATATTTGTATAAATTGAGAGCAACAATGCTACAGCATATGTGTATAGTAAAATGAAACAGTTTTTTGTATATTGTAACATAAAACATATTACAGGTATACTATACAATCCTACAGGACAAGCAGTGATAGAAAGTTTTAATCACACTTTAAAAGTTATGCTTAATCAACAGAAAGGAGTAATAAAGACCCCCCCCCGAGATAGATTGCAAAATGCTTTATTAACTTTAATTTTTAAAATGCTAATGAGAAAGGAATAACAGCTGTGGTGAGACATTGGCTAGTAGAAAATACTGCTGAATAAAAATCAGACTGTATGCTTTAAAGATGTGTTGACCTAAGAATGGAAACCAGGATATATGTTACATTGGGGAAGACCTTTTGCTTTTGTTTCCAAAGAAGAAGAAAATCTATGGATACTATAAAAATAAATAAGATTAGTTTTGAACAGGAGAGACCTCTTGATTAGAAGAGGTGATAGTTCATCAAGTGGTGTGGCTATTCCAGATAAAGTAGCATGTGAGACTAAGAAATTCTTTTCATTTGATCACATATAACTTCTCCAAAAGGAAACTCACCAAAGTCAGGGTTGTGGCAGGGTTTTGTTTCAGTCTTCAGGAGTTAAGGCATCAAACTAAGGAATCTGAAGACCACTGGACAAGTGAGACATCTGAAGAAAAAAGATAAATTATCCAGAGAAAATGTCCTAAGAGAAATTTTCCTAATGGTATAGCACATTTCCAACAGGATAAAAATTTTCATAAATCTTCCCAAATATTTTTTCTGCTACTTTTCATCAACATAAAAGGCAAAATGTCTTTTTGTAATCCAAGTTAAATTAAAAATTAAAGTTGGCTTTGGATTTGGAGTGTCGCCCTCTCCTTCTCTAAACCCAACCATGCTTGTTACAATAAAATCCAAAATCTCTGTCTCATGTCAGAATAGATACCTTGCATGAGGCAAAAGATAAACCAAAATTAATTGACTATTTTACTGTCACTAATGTCATAATCCTTTGGTTTTATTTTGAATCTTTTAAACTTTTCTTACCAATTCTAGAAAGAAGGCTTCCTCTAGCTTTTTGTACATGATTTAGTGCTTGAGTCTTAATAAAGTAACTAGGAACTAAGTTAGTGTACCCTAGGTTACTTAATAATTTGTAATCCTTTAATGTCTCTGAGATCTGCTGCATATGACATTTAAAATGTAAGTTTTCATCAGTGAACCATTACCGTTCCTAACAGTAACCTTTGAAGTCTCCAAAAGGATGATGAGGCCCCATGATGAAGATTCTATATGGATTCCAATAACTCCACTAAGATGACAAACACTACCCAAAGATCTGCTTTGGACTATAAACTGCTCAGGACAATTTCAAGGTGACTAGCTGAGATTGTCCAGCCTCATAGACTACTCCAGTTAGGATTTCAGATAAGCCCTGAATTTTCCTGTCACACAGATATTGAACAACAGCTAGTTCTTGCAGGACTTTCTTATTATCTCAATCTCCTCAGGGTTGCCTAAAGGTTCTGTTGCCCCCAGACAACAGAAAGCAGTCTAGAAAACACAATACCCACATCCCCAAAAATTGGGATGTGTGGCTTTTTGGTTGTGTGGTAGATTATGGATGTTTGTCATCATTTAGGGTAGTTGATGGCCAGTTGTTATTGGTCAGAGTAAGAGAGGAAACTAAGCAGAGGGAAATAGATTCAGAAATCTCATTCTAAAAAGAAAAAGGGGAATAGAGGAATGATAGGTTAAAAGGGTAGATTATTGGATATACTTTTAAACTAAAAAAAGTACCTACTAATCTTAAATATTTTACATTGGTTTGGATTTTTTTCATATTGACAGACATGTCAAGTTATTTTTGTTAATGTATATATGTTTCCACTATTGTTTAAAGTATTTTTGATATTGATACAAATTTAATGTTTTTGTTTTAATATACAATATATGTGCTTCTACTCTTGTTTAAGGTATTGTGCCTATGCAGCTCATTTTAAAATGCAATGTGAAGTTCTAATCTTTAAAGGCTATTATTACAAAGTATTTAGAATAATAAAGAAATGCAGGTTAGCAGTCACCTATAACATTCAAACTTATAGTCATGTCAGGTATGTTCCCTAGGTTAAACAGAGATAAATTTTAGACAGACAGTTGGTCTTAAAATACTTCAGAGATCTACAGAATATGGCATTTAAAATCTTTTAAAAACATAAGGCTTTTATGACAATGAGACACATGTTTCCTGTCAGCACAAAACTACTTCAGAGAAGATGATGGACATGAAAGAACTTCCATATGTTGTTTGCTTTCTTTGTGGCAAAAGTTATCCAATGTGCAAGGAACTGCCCTTGCCTTGACTGCTGACAAAATGCTATCCACATTGGACAAGCAGGACACAAGAGAATGCAACTGCTGAACCTTGTCAAAATAAGGTAGGATATTCCTTCAATATTCCTGCCTCACAGGAAAGTTTGTCAGATATTCTAGGCCTGTAGGTCAAAGATGGATGCCTCAACATTGCAAAGGAACCTTGAGTGACTGTTCAGGCAGACTGTTTCTGTCATTTCTATAATTTTGTAAGTTGTTTGCTCTTCACTTCCTGTTTATTCAGGTAATACATTTTTCTCAGATCTCTGATGGAGTTGAAGATTCGATAGTTATAGTTACAGTTTTCCTAGTTATCAAGTTCAAAAGAGATATTCACAAAAGAGGTATAAAGTATATAAGTTTGAGAGATATAAAAGCTTAAATTATTTATATAAGAGAATGTTTTGAGGTTCAAAAAATAGTTTGGGGTTGGTAATGCATGTTGGGATGGAATGTGAATTAGGTATACAACTTTGGACTGACCAAGATAGTATAGGATATATTGATGTGGGATATCTTTCTATAAGCTGTGAATATGTGTTGTTCCCATTAGTTGATAAATAAATCTGCCTTGGCCTTTGGCAGAGCAAGACAGAGTCCAGCAGGAGATCCAAGCAGAGATATAGGGATAAGAGGATAGAATTGAGATAGATGCCATCCAGCCATCCAAAGAGCAAGATGCAAGCAGACCAGTAATGCTACAGCCACGTGGCAATACACAGATTAATAAAAATGTGTTAATTAAGTTGTAAGAGCTAGTTAGTAATAAGCCTGAGCCATTGGGCAAACATTTATAGTTAATGTCTCTGAAAGGTTATTTGGGAACTGGTGGGTGGAAAAGAAATATCTAATTACTATGTACCATTACTCCATTGAGTATTTTCTCTGAATTAGCCAAATGCAAAGGGACTAGGCATTGTGAATATAATTCTTACCTGATAATTGTTCTTTTTGTATATACTTTTGCTGTGTTAGAGTTAAAAAAATCTTCCCTTTTAATTTAGACAAACAGGGGACATTTTGAGGATTTTTTGTTGTTGTTTTTATCACATTCTGGTGCTCTGGAGACTGCCCATAAGTTTGCTTTGAATCAGAGCATGGAGCTATCTCCCAGCTGAACAAAATTAGCCATAGAGATTTTAGAGGACTGAGGATAGATATAGAGACACAGGGAGTAGTAGGGTGAGGCTTGGGGAGAGTCTCAGCCCTTTCGAATTGAGGAATGAGAAGGACAGAGAGGCGATCACTAGTTCACTTCTTTACAGCTTCTCTGTCCATTCAGGTTCTTAGCCTGATATCTGACTCCTCACTTTTTATTGATAAAGAATAATTATATAAACCCTTAATCACTCCCAGAACACCATTTCATAAAACAACAGAGACTACCTGCATTTGAGAACTTGTGTGCCCTTCTGCAGGATGCCTTTCAACAACCTGATAGGTGTGTTGAAAATGTTTTACTAAAGCTCTCTTTCTTTAGATTGGCATCATGCTAATAAATATTTGTATATATGATATTTCAAGACATTGTGACATGGGTCATAATGACATTCTTGGTATTGAAGTTACAAACTTGTGTTCTATAGGACTTCAGGTTTTGTGAACATTTCAAAATCATTCATCTCTCCCTCCCTCCCCCCTCTTTCTCTTTCTCTCTCTCTCTCTCTCTCTCTCTCTCTCTCTCTCTCTCTCTCTCTCTCTCTCTGTATTGCTCTGTTTAGGCTGAGTGTGTATCTCTCACAATCTCTAGATGTGTCTGTAACAGACTAAGAACTGTTTGAGTGTCTCAGTTTCCACAATTTGTGTCATGAGTAGTTTACTGTATGAACTCACTCAACTTTCATATTCAATTCACTTATTTTCATGAGTAACAATGACTTCTAACAAGAGGAATTTAGAATTCTTAAGTGAAGTGAGCTTTCTTATAGCATGTGTCTCATAGAGGAAAGGCTAAGCATATGCAATTCAGTTTCTAAAATATCCCAGTTTATTATGATTTGTCTTTCTGATACAGGAATCAAGCAGTCAAAACATACTCATCTTAGAGATTCATGCACACACAAACACACATATGTACACATATACATGTATGTATATACTCATTCACACTATATGCACACATACACATGCACTCATACACACATATACACATGTACACAATATATACATGTCCTCACATGCATACACACATGCTCACACAGTCACCAATTCTCTTGCTTCATTGTCTCTACCATTTTCTTAAAGTAGCATAGTCTAGAGATTCATTATTTCTTATAGATATGTATGATTCTTTTGTACTTTGTTTCTGTGTTTTGTAATTCCCCTGTTCTCCTCCCTACACCATTTATCATATATTAGTACAATGATGTATCTATTAGGTAGATACAAAGGAAACTGATAATATTTGACCATTTTTAATTGAAAAACAAAACAGTTTCATAAACTCACAGTAATGTAATGGTGATAAAGTTCAGTTATTTCTTGGCTTAAAATCATTTAATGGTTCTCCATTATTTTTATGAAAATCCCAAACTCATCGGCATGCTACACATGCTGCACATGCTATACTGTGTTAGCAACTGACACTAAATGAATTGCTGGACCAAGGCTTGAAACCTCAGATGCCCACACAGATCAAATAAACAGAGGAAGTGCTTGTCAAGACATGGAGCATGGTGAAATTACATGTATTTTGGGCATCAAGGCATCCCTAAGAGATCTACTTTAGTGGATGTCATGTGTCATTTTGTATTTATTTTTAAGAAGCTGATATTCTAAGATTGTTTTCTATAATATTTCTATTTCTCACACCAGAAAGGTTTATAATATGTGTTGTGAGGTGTGCATTACCATAAGTCCTTTTCATTGTGATCAGTTGCTACATTAACATCCACACTAGAATCTAACCTCCAGTACAGCATTGATGAGAACAGAAACTCTGGTAATGACTGAGTTATGAAGGTGTGTCCTGGTAAGTGTAATCAGTAGTTTACTAGAGATTGATGGAGACTGCTTGGTTCCTTTTCTCCTTTTCCCTTGTAATTTTTTTATGATGATACTACAAGAAGAAACAGATGCTCTCTAGACATCAAACTGGCTGCAATTTGATCTTGGATGTCCAGTCTCCAGCACTTTATGAAATAAATTTCTGTTATTTATAAATAATGCAGTCAATAATATTTGTTAAAAAGCAGAAATAGGCTGAGGTACTAGCAAATATGAAATTTTAACAATCAATATATGGTCAAACACAACACATATGTGAAGAAAATTTGATCTACAACTTCCCAGCTTCTGGCTTCTTCTGCTAGGCATTTCTACAAACATATCAGATTATTCCCTACTTCAGAGTTGACTAGTTAATCACACACCTCTGGCTTTTGCTCTTGTAGTAGTATCTGCATTGAATTTTCTCTTCTTTCTCAGCCCCATTCTTCACCTTAAATCCAACCAATAATCTGCTTTTCATTCACCATCATAAACTTCAGGCAGTAAGAAGAAATTTCTTTTAAATTGGTATGTATTTGACATGTATAACATGATATTTGGAATTGAATATATACTGAGGAATGATGAAATCCAGCTAATTAACATACTAATCACTCACATGGGTACCATTTTGTGGTGTAGTGACTCTGAGCATTTATCAAGAATACAAAGTATATTAACTGTAGTCACTGTATTATATGACAGATCTTTTTAACATAGTCCTATGGTCTGAGTAAAATTTTATATCATTTGATTATAATTTCCAATCATTTTTTCTGTACCCCAACCTCATTCCAGGATAAATAAATTCTACTTTGTATTCCCATGAAATGAACTTTTTAGGTCCCACATGCAAGTGAGATTTTGGTAATACTTGGCTTATTTATTTATTTATTTATTTATTTATTTATTTATTTATTTATTTATTTATTTATTTTTCTAGACAATGTTTCTCTGTGTAGTTTTGGTGCCTGTTCTGGATCTCACTTTGTAGACTAGGCTGGCCTCAAACTTACAGAGACTCACCTGGCTCTGCCTCCTGAGTCCTAGGATTAAAAAGGCATGCACTACTACCACCCAGCTACTTGGCTTATTTAACTTAGTATGTCATTCAAGTTTGTCTATGTTTTCTCAAATGACACATTTCCTTCTTTTTATGAGCAAATAGTGTTCCTTTTCATGCATATTCAATATTCTCTTTATCTATCCATCTATTAATAGATACACATTTGTTATAATATTTAATTCTATTCCATATTCATAATTTTATTTAGACAGCAAGATAAATTTTCTCTTGTCAACATATTTAAGTGATGTATATAACTTGTGCACTTACTATTTATAAAATGGCTTTTTGAAGAATGTAAACATTAAAAAATAGTAAACAATACTTCAGTAAATGTAGGAATATAAATATCTTTTTAATGTACTGATTTTGTTTCTTTTGGATATATGTTTATGAGTGGGATTTCTACATAATAGCTGTCTGTTTTTTATATTTTTAGAAACTTTTACAGTTCCTCATAATGACTGTATGAATTTATATCCACCTAGGGATCTGCAAGCATGCCTTCTGTTCCAAAGCAGGATGACAGCTCTGAAAACTACCCTTTCCAAAATGTTAAATAACCTGTATTGGCATCTTTGGCTAGCTTTATGGAAAAATAGGGTAAGAGAATTGCCTTTAAATTATGTGGAAGTTAGTGATGAAATTTTGTTAAGAAGATACTCTTTTCTTGTCTAAAACACACACATGCATGCATGTACATGCACATGTACATAATACACACACACACACACACACACACACACACACACACACACAGGTACCTGAACACAGACACACACCACTAGAATTCTGCAAGGACTAAAGCATTACCTAAAGTTGCAATTCCAAGTTACCAAATTGCGACATTTCAAATGAGAACAAAGTCATTATAGCTGTGATTTACATCCATTGCTGAGTAAAAGTCATCAAAGATTTGCAGCTATATATATACAGGGAGCCTGGACATTCTCTCCATGATGTTCAGGATCTTACAAGGTTGTGATAAAAGTACTGGCTAGGCTGCATTTTCATATGAATCCCAGGCAAGGGAAGAATTTCTCAGCTTGTGTTGAAAATTGTGTGATTGACGTTCTGCCATGTGACTTGTCTCAGATGTTTCCTTCATGTTCTCAGACCAGGTAGCTGCTTACATCATGGAGCTTCCACAATGTCTATCTCTCTGACACCAGTCTGCTTTACATTTGAGTTCAGTCCTTCCAACATCATTTTCTTTTGGGGAAATGAAAATCAGCTGACTTGGGACTTTGATGACATCCACAAAATTCTGTAACTTGTCTCTTGGTTTAAAGTAAGTCATAGCTTGCTGGGGTGAGTTGTTTCCTCTCCAGACTTATGTTTTGAAATATTAATACTAATTCTATAGTTAAAATGTGACCTCAACAAATTTCAGGGTTTGTCAAGGTGATGGAGTTGAGGTCTCTAAGGCATGAATATATGGGGAGGGCTTTCATGTTATAAAGGACCAGAAGGTCTAATGAAAGTTCTTCAAGTGGGGAGTTTGATTCCTTGCCTTCTTCCTTCTTTCACAGTATGACTTAGAGTTCAGCCCTGCAGAACATGAAGAACTTACTGGACAACACAACCTGTGAAGAATTTGCCTTCCAACTTCCCACCTATCAGAGTTATGCAAAAATAAGTTGTGTTATTTATAAATTTCCAAGTGGATTGAAGAGACTGGAATTAAAGAGGCACTAAAACTCCAAGGAGAAAGCTCTTAAATGAAACTACCCTACCCCATTGTCTTTGGATTTCTATTAGAATTAATGAGAAAGTTCATTCCTATTGTTAAAGCACCTCAGCTTTAGCATTTTGTGACAAGATTCCTTGAAGACAAATGTGTAGGTTCAGTTCAGGCTTAAGACTAGGAGTTACACTAGATTTAAACCTCAGGGCAGGAATCAAGGGTGCTGGTGTTCTACATTGGTGCTCCTCACATTCAGACTCCCACAGTTTCAGTTCACAGAGGATCACAATTTCTCATATCCCTGCAATGGAACTTGAACAGAAGTGCTGAGTCATTCTTTAATGCTGGTGGCTAGCCTGAAGCTTATCTTTTGTTGGAAGTACGAACTTAAAAACTGTTCTAAGATGGTGAACTCTGCTTACCTTGGTTTCTGAATAATTTATATAGGCAGAGCCTCCCTTCCAACTCACAATAAACACACACCTTGAAGAACAAGTCAGCCTGTAATATTTCAAGCCACTGAAATTTTGAAGCTGTTTATTATAACACCATCATGTAACCTAAAATGAAGAGAGGAATGTGGTGGAATAGTTTCATACTGTTAATAAACTTTTATAGTTAAAATCTAAATGATAAAAGCTAAAGAACTTACATATATTTGTATAAAATTATAAAGGAATATGGCAGCCTCTTTACACTTTTAGTTGGTGCCAGAAGTTTATATGAAAGACCATAAATTAGATGAGTGAAATGATCTGAATTTCAGAGGAAAATGAGATGTACTTCTTAACACTGTGACTAACAGTTTATATAAACAAATCAACCCTTGTAGTTATCAGAGACTATGACAGTATTGTGAGGAAACTATATATAACAGGCTTATAAAATTCATCAGAGCTATGGAATGAATAAATGAATAATGCTTTTTGTTTTTATTCCTAATCTTGTTCAGTTTCTCTCTGTGTGTCTCTCCCCTCTCCCTCTCTCTTTCTTCTCTTCTTCCTTCCTTTCCCCTATCTTTTTTAGTCTTCTTTTTTTGACATTTAAACAATGGTTCATAGCACAAGGGAAATAATCACTTGATATTTTTACTGTTTGCTACCCAGAAAATTAAGTTGAGAAAGACTTCCAAGATGTTTCTCTTGTATAATCATGAAAGACACTGCAATGAGGAAGCATCGATGGCCTAAACTGGTACAGCTCTGTAATTGATTTCTAATTCCTAAGTAGTCTCTATGAGCCTCAGATGGAGTTCTCTGGAGTTGTTTTTCTGTTCTACACACTGCTATCTTCAGATAATTGCTTCCAGGTGGCAGTGCTTTAGGCTAGATAAGACAAAGTGTGTCTACCCTGTCTAAAAGAATTATACAATTCCTTTTGGCAGGTGATTCATATGTCAAATTTGGTGGCTTACCTCTGTGTGAGAAGTAGCTCAACTTCTCCTCCCAGTTCATTGTATTCACTGAAGTATTCCCTAGAATGTCAAAGCCTCTGTGGAAGATGCATCATTTTTGTTTAGGAGACAGAAAGGAAGAATAGACAAGAGGATGAAGAACTGAGAAGAAAGAACACTTGGGGAACAAGCTTGAAGAAGACCTACTTCCTGGCTAGAGTTCCACTTTTCAGAACACTTGGGGAGCAAGACTGAAGAAAGACCTACTTCTGGCTAGTGTTTCACTTTTCAGCTCACATATATAAATTTTATATACATATAGATATTATTTTATTTTATATACATGAAAATGATCAGTTAGCACATAGCATTTGGCTGATAAGTGTTCTGGTTACTATGGAGACTCATGTGGAGCCTGGTGAGAACAAGAATTTTGATTTTAAATGTTAACATTTTGCTCGTGAATTTTTATAAATTCCTTAAATTACTTTAATGAGAAGCATTTAACACCAACTGTGAAATGGGTTTGATTATGTCTAGACAAGTATAGAATTTGTAATGTGTACCTTTGTTACCCTGCAGATGTGTCTGAGTTTTTTCACTTCACAAGGAAAGATCATCTACCGTAGAGTCTGTTTCCTGAACATTGATGAGGCTCTTATACTCCACTTGAACATATTTATATTTTTGAATTTTGAGTAAACAAATAAGAGGATTAAGTAAAAACACAGAGAAGGGGGATAGAGCAATAAAATATTGACGTGTTGAATTCATCTATGTGAGCACTTTTTGTGCAAATGTGGGTACTGTGCTCATTATTGAATAGGAAATCCAAGTGGGCACTTTCCTTTTACACCTTAAAATTGGGCTAGAAATTAGTCATAATGGCTTGTTTGACTGTAGGATGACTCAATGATTTTATCCTAATTGTGTCAAAACATTCTTGCCTGGAATAGTGCTGAACACCCGTAATGTGAACACTCAGGGTTAGGAGTTACTGAGACAAGAGGATTTTGAGAACAAGGCAACTTTGAGTTTTATCATAGGATCCTGTTGTAAAAGTGTGAAGGTGTGTGTGTGTGTGTGTGTGTGTGTGTGTGTGTACTCTTATAGAAGCTGTTTTTTAAACTTTGAACATTAAGATGTTTTCTTTTTTTCTTTTTTTTTTTGGTTTTTCGAGACAGGGTTTCTCTGTGTAGCTTTGCACCTTTCCTAGAACTCACTTGGTAGCCCAGGCTGGCCTCGAACTCACAGAGATCCACCTGCCTCTGCCTCCCGAGTGCTGGGATTAAAGGCGTGCGCCACCACCGCCCAGCAAGATGTTTTCTTTATGAAGTCATATGAAACATATCTCATGATATCTTTCCACATTTAATGTCATTTTCATGAAAGGAAATGGTAGTATTTAGGAACATTGATGTCTCATCAAACACACAGGATGCTCAGCAAACCTGTGTTTGTCAAATCAGTGAATCCTTCTGCCCTTCATCCACTCTGAATAGTTCAAGTCTACACCACCTTCAATAATGTTTTGTTTTTCTCACGTGTGGTGATATATTGTGTCCCCCAAAATATTGTGCACCCTAATAAACTTATCTGGGGTCAGAGAACAGAACAGCCACTAGATATAGAGGCCAGAAAATGGTGGCACACATGCCTTTAATCCTAGCATTCCAGAGGGAGAAATCCGTCTGAATTTCTGTAAGTCCAAGGCCACACTGGAAACAGCCAGGAATGGTGACACATGCTTTTAATTCCAGGAAGTGATGGCAGAAAGCAGAAAGGTATATAAGGTGTGAGGGCCAGGACCTAGTGCTGGTTAAGCTTTTAGAGTTTTGGCAGCACTTCAGCTGGTTAAGCTTTTAGGCTTTTGAGCAACAGTTCAGCTGAGACCCATTCAGATGAGGACACAGAGGCTGCCAGTCTGAGGAAACAGGATCAGCTGAGGAACTGGTGAGGCGAGGTAGCTGTGGCTTGTTCTGCTTCTCTGATCTTCCAGCATTCACCCCAATACCTGGCTCCAGGTTTGTTTTTATTAAAAAGACTCTTTAAGATTCATGCTACATCTGGCGCCCAACATTCGTGGTACAAATTCGAGAAAAAGCTACTTTCCTGTGGCCTTGTGGGACCCAACTCAGGCCCGAGCTACACTCCACCGGTTGTGGTGGCACATGCCAAAGGATTTGCTAAAGGAGGCAGAGGCAGGAGGATCCCAAGTTTGAGGCCAGCCTGGGAAGCTTGCTAAGGAGAGGCTGCGTCTGGGCCCAGCCACAAACGGTGGCAATGGGACCATGGAGGCAGCGGCTGCTGCTCCAAGTTCCTGGCTCCTTCTCATTGTGTTGGTGACTGCGGTGATGCTGCTACCTGGGACAAAGTGTTTACTACTGCTTGTTCAGAGAATTGCCAGGACCATTGTGTTACAAGGAAGCTTCAGCAAAGGTCAGTTTGGAAAAGTTTAGCAAGACAAATAGTGGGAAGAAATTGCTGTGAAGATATTCTCTTCTAGGGAAGAACATTCATGGTTTTGAGAGACAGACATTTATCAGACCGTAATTGCTTCAATTGAAATGCTAGATTTACGAAGGTTTAAGGAGGCAATAGTACCTTATGGCATGCATTCCCCATTTGTAAAGCAAATGTTAAACTCCTTGTCAACTTATAATAAGATTATACCACAGGACTGGCAAGAGCTGGTAAATGCTGTTCTGGAACCTGGGGCACAGCTGCACACATGTCTTTTTCCCTGTATGCCACATTTCTGTAATCTATCCTGGCCCAAACACTGCTCCCTCAGTAGTCTCTATATTTTTGTTTTCTCCCTTCTCCATTGCCTTTCCATTTGATATACTTTGGTTTGCAAGACAAAAATATGATCACATCGCCATATTAACTACTTTCATTGTTTCTCTGATTAAATACCAAACAAAACCAAGTCAAGGAGAGCAAAGTTTATTTTAGCTCAGTTTGTGGGTTCAGTTCATCATGGCAGCTGGACCATGAGGTGCCTGGTCACATTGCATCTGTAGTTAGGAAACAGAGAGAGATGAATTATGGTGCTCAGCTCAGTTTCTAATTGTTTCCCTTTTTATTCAATCTAAGATGCCAGTCCATGGGATGGTATTTCTGGCACTTATCAAAGGCTCACTTCTTTTTTCTTAGAAGGTGCTGAGTTCTTGGAGCTGACTTCTACTCAAGGAAAGAGAAACACAGGGAGAGAGGAAAAGAAATGTGGAGAAAGGGAGGCTGGCATTGTAGCTAGAGTTTTCCTGCCTGGCCCACAGTCAGGACAAATCTCTCTCACCCGCCAGTCCCACAGCCGCTCGGACCCAACCAAGTAAACACAGAGACTTATATTGCTTACAAACTGTATGGCCATGGCAGGCTTCTTGCTAACTGTTCTTATATCTTAAATTAATCCATTTCTATAAATCTATACCTTGCCACATGGCTTGTGGCTTACCGGCATCTTCACATGCTGTTTGTCATGGTGGCGGCTGGCAGTGTCTCCTCAGCCTTCCACTTCCCAGAATTCTCTCCTCCTTGTCCTGCCTATACTTCTTCCTGCCTGACCACTGGCCAATCAGTGTTTTATTTATTGACCAATAAGCAACATGTTTGACATACAGACTATCCCACAGCATGGCATCATGGCTTGAAAAACATCCAACCCAGCTTGCGAAAATGCTCAAATAATCCATGTCCAGCCCTTGTTTTTCTAGAGGATGTATTAATTCATAAAAATTCATGCTAGATTATGTTAACCAGAGTCTTTCTTTCACTCCCAAAGAGTTGAACAATAACAACAAACCTGTAGCATCTTTTGAGATTTTTTATACTATACAATGTGTCAATTTTCTGTTTTTAAATGTGTGTGTGTGTGTGTGTGTGTGTGTGTGTGTGTGTGTTTGTCTGCTTATCTGTATTTGCACCATATGCACGCAACTGCCTTTAGAGACTACAAGGTGTTGCATTCTCTGGAACTGGAGGTACAGGTATGTTTTAACCACCTGAGGTGGATACTGGAAATGAAACATGGATTACCTGCAAGAGCACAAGTGTTCTTAACTGCTGAGCCATCACTCCAACCCCCTCAAATTCTTTTATATGTTAGTTTACATATACCAAAGGACAGAGAATATTCATTTGACTATTCTCATACTAATTTTACCTTTTCTGTGGCAGCATTATTTGGGAATTTTAGAATGTGCTCTCAAAACACATTATACAGATTCTATCCACAGAGGCATTGCCTTATCACTATAGCTAATTTTCTTTCTTTCAAAATGTTTTCTTTTAAATTATACAGCAAGTGCATAATAACAGACTTAATATAGAGAATTAATATATAAATGTAGAAAGTAAAAAATTACTTGTTGTCGTCATTCCTATTTTTCTTCCCCTCAAATAAACTAGCATTCATAGTTTGATATACAAATGTCTGTATATAGTTCTCTCATTTCTATGCAGATGTATTTTAATTTTTAGGTGATTGAGTTTATACTAAATATAAACTGAAATTTACCTGTTTGTTAAGGTATCTTTAAGATAATTCCTGGCAACACACACAGAAATATAACTTGTTTTTTGTAAATAGCTGGAAAACATTCAATTGCATGAATGTACAGTAGTTTAAATGATGATTTCTTTACTAACAGATTTTGGGTACTGCCAGCTCTTTCCACTGTCACCATCATTCCTTAATTAAACAGCATATCTTGTGGGATAGATTTCTAAAAATTGAATTGCTAGGCAAATAAATCATTCATTTCTTCAAATGATTATTTATTTTTAAAAGCCCACTTCACTAAGAAAGTGCTGCAGGAATAATTAGATGATTTAAGACATATACCCAGAAGAAGATAATCTCTCCAACTTTAGAATATCAACATCAGATGGAGGTATTAGAAACAGATGAAATTGTCTGAAACCTCACTATGTATATTTCTAAATAACACATTTCATAGAGGCAGATCTTCTTGCTCAACTTTAGAGTTAAAAGACATCTTAGGTATGGTAGAAAAAGGCAGTAACAGTGATAATAAAGCCAGTATTTATTGAGTGCTTGCTTGTGCCAGGCATTCCCCCTTCTTTCTCTTTTCTTTCCTTTTCCTTTTTTTAATTTTAAATTTAAATATGTTTTGATCATATTCTTCCCTCCCCAAAGTCCTTTAAGATTCTGTTCCCATCCTTACCCACCTAACTTTAAGTATTTTCTCATAAAACAAAAAAACTCAAATAAATACAAAAGCAAACCAAAACAATAAAATACCACCCAAAAAGAAAAAAAGAAAGAAAGCAAAGCAGCAAACTGTAACCAGTAAAAACCTCTCTCTCTCTCTCTCTCTCTCTCTCTCTCTCTCTCTCTCTCTCTCTCTCTCTCTCTCACACACACACACACACACACACTCTGAATCCCATTATATTTTGGCCAACTACTCCTGAACATGAGGCCGGCAAGATATAACAAAAACTATCATGTTGAAATTGGACAAGACAAACCAACAGAAGGAAAGATGCCCAAGAGAAGACATAAGAATCAGAGACCTATTCATATCACACATTTTGGAAACCCATTAAAACACTGAACTGGAAACCATAATGTATACACAGAAGACTTGGTGCAGACCTGTGCTGGTCCAGTGCATGCTGTTTCAGTCTCTCTGAGTTCATATGAGCTTTGGTCATGTTGATCTGCAAGGCCTGTTTTCTTGGTGTCTCTGTACCCTCAGGCTCTTAAACTCTGCCACCTCTTCTGTGGGTTTCCCTGAGATCTCAGGGGAGGGATTTGATGGAGACATTTCATTTAGGACTGAGTGTTCCAC
>CABHPH010126236.1:32332-44180 GCA_902168325.1 Peromyscus nudipes | reverse complement strand
TGAATTGGTCTCTGTTTGATAATACAGTTGATAGTCTAAAAATGGAACAGCTAAATGAGAGAATAATTAATGTAGATGGGATTTATGTAATGTCAATCATAAATATTATTTGTTTGATCATTTTTGTTTTATAGTGAAAAAAGTTAGTTAATATGAGTGCCAAGATAAAAATTTTAGAAAAACTTGTTAAAACAGATCATAGAGAAATTCAGACCCAGACAGAGGAATTTAAAGGTGAACCAATTTCAGCATTGGTTACAGAGAAACAGCCCAAGGCTTTCAAACAGCCAACTTTAATCTATCTAGTAACCTTACAAGAACTACCAAATGCTCAAGGCTATGTACAAGCTAACTGTACTCCTGTGCAAATGTTAGATTTGAGGAGATTTAAAGAAGCTATAGTGTCATATGGTATGCATTCCCTATTTGTGAAGCAGATGTTAAACTCATGGTCAACTTGCAATAAAATTATCCCTCAAGACTGGAGAGATTTGGCTATAGCTGTTTTAGAGGCTGGTCCACAATTACAATGGAGGACCTGGTGGAAGGATGAAGCTAAGACCATTAAACAATGGAGTAGGGCTAAGGTATGGAAATCCCCCAAGATCAACTTCTTGGAGAGTAAGATTATGCTAATGTAGAAAGGCAATCTCCATATGATGACCACACCTTAGCTTTATGCCGAATGGCAGCCTTGAATGCTTGGGAAGGAATTAAAGAAGTAGGAAAGAAAATTGAGTCATTTACAAAAGTTATACATGGCCAAAAAGAAACCTTCACTGATTTCTTACAAAGGCTGTTTTCAGCAGTAAATAGAATGATACCAAATTCAGAAGCTAAACAGATATAATTGAATCTCTGGCTTTTGAAAATGCTAATGCACAATGCAAAAGTATAATTAGGCCATTAAAAGCAAGATCAGCACTCTTGAAGGAATGGATCTGAGATACATTGAATATTGAATCTCATAACCATGGTGATACGTGGATGGTAGAGGTGATATCTAGAAGTTTGAAGAAAAATAATAATGTCAGATGTTTCAAATGTGGTAAACAAGGTCACCTAAAAAGGGACTGTGCTGTGGGATGTTCTGTATGACAAATATGTTAATAAATAAAACACCGATTGGCTGGTAGCCAGACAGGAAGTATAGGCGGGACTAACAGAGAGGAGAATTGAGGGAATAGGAAGGTGGAGCAGGAAACACTGCCAGCCACCGCCAGGACAAGCAGTATGTAAAGATGCCAGTAAGCCACGAGCCACGTGGCAAGGTATAGATTTATAGAAATGGGTTAGTTTAAGATATAAGAACAGTTAGCAAGAAGCCTGCCACGACCATACAGTTTATAGTAATATAAGCGTCTAAGTGATTATTTTATACATGGGTTATGGAACTGAGGGGCTTGGTGGGACCTGGCGAGAAGCTCTCCAACAACAAGACTGTAAACAGGGCATTCCTAGAAACAATGTTTATTCAAGGAACAATGGCAACAGAATGCCCCTCCCTTCTGGATTATGTAGAAGGTATGGCAAAGGCAAACACTGGACTAATGCATGTAGATCAACAAGGAACAGACAAGGTAATCATTTTCCTTTGCCATCAGGTAACTCCCTGAGGGACCTCTCACAGGTCCCCATTACAAATTCTATTTAGTCCTTTCCTGTCACCATGGAAGAAAATCCTTCCCAGACCAATTAAAGAACCTAATGCCTATTGTCAAAAACTATACTGCTCTGGATGATAGAACACCTAAGAGAAGAGAAAACAAAAAATTCAGGAGAAACCATAAATCAAAATTGATAAAGATAAGATTTGGAACTCCCCCCAAAGTTATGGTAGGGGAAGGGTTTTGTTTTTGTCTTTCAGGGAAATGAAGGCATCCACTAAGGAATCTGAAAAACACTGCACAAATGAGACATCTGAAGAAAAAGGATGAATCATCCAGGAAAAAATGTCCCACAAAAAAGATTTTCTGCAGTGAACATGACAATGCCTAACAGTGACTTTGAAGTCTCCCAAAAGATGATGGGACCCCATAACAATGATTCCATCAGGATAATACCACTAAACTGACAAATACCACTCAAAGATCGGCTTTGGACTACAACTGCTCAGCACAATTTCAAGATGGCTAGCTGAGATGATTCAGCTTCACAGACTATTCAAGCAAGGACTTGACACAAGCCCTGCACTTTCTCATTAAGCAGAGACTGTACAAATGATATAGCAACTCTCCCAGGACTTGACAATTAACCCAAAAATTTTCTTTTCAGGATTCCCTAAAGATGCCTTTGCCCTCAGACAGCAGGAAGTAAATTTAAGAACACGAAGCCCACATTCCCAAGAGGTGGGGTGGGTGGTTTTTGGTCATTCAATGGGTTATGGATAATTATCATTCTTTAGGGTGTTTGATTACAAAGGAAATTAGATTAAGGGTTCTTGTTTGAAAAAAGAAAGTAAGAAAGAAAGAAAGAAAGAAAGAAAGAAAGAAAGAAAGAAAGAAAGAACGAAAGAAAGGAAGGAAGGAAGGAAGGAAGGAAGGAAGGAAGGAAGGAAGGAAGGAAGAGAGAGAGAGAGAAAGAAAGAAAGAAAGAAAGAAAGAAAGAAAAAAGAGGCTATAGATAAGATGAAGATTATTGAATATACTCTGAAAAAATAAAGATAGAAATGATGAATAAAGGGTAGATTACTGAATCTACTCTGAAAAGAAAAAAAGAGGATATAGATATAAGATAAAAGGTAGATTATTGAATCTACTCTGAAAAAAAGAGAATACAGCCATGATAAGATAAAAATGTAGATTATTAAATCTACTTTTAAAATGCAACTACTAGTTTTAAATATTTTACATTGGATTTTTGTATATTGTATATAAATTATGTATATTGATGCAAATTTGAAATGGCTTTTGTTAGAAAATAGTGTACATATATTTCTAATCTTATTCAATGTATTGTACCTATATAGCTCACTTAACAATCTAATGCAAATTGCTAGTCCTTGAAAATTATTATTACCAACTAATTAGGATATAAAGAAATACAAGTTAGTATTTAGTCACCTATTACAATCAAACTTGTAGTCATATTAGGTATGTTTTCAAGGTCAAACAAATATATTTTAGATAAACAGGACATCTTCAAACACTTCAGAGATTTACAGAATATGACATTTAAGATGTTTTAATAACATAGATTTTTTTTTTATGACTATGAGACATGTCTGCTCCTGGCAGCATCAATCTACTTCAGAGAAGCTGATGGGCATTGAAGAAACTCCATATGGAGTTTACTTTCATTGTGGCAAAAGCTAGCCACTGGGCAAGAAAGTGCCCTTGCCTCAACTGTAGGACTCAAAAGAAAGAACTGCTGAACCTTGCCAAGACAAGATAGGAAGGCCCTTCAGAAAATCCTGCTTCACAGATGAGTCTGTCAGATATGATAGGCCTGTAGGCCGAAGATGGATGCCCCAATGTTACAGAGAAATCTTGGGTGACTGTCCAGGCAGCCAGCTCTTTCTGTCATTTCTCCATTTTTTGAAATTCACTTGTTTGTACTTCCTGCTTACTTAGGTAATATTATTTCTTTCTCGGGTTTTTGAGGGAGTTGAAGATTAGATAGTTATAGTTTTACTTGTTAACAAATTCAGAAAAGAAACTCACTAAAGAAGTGTAAAGTGTATAAATTTGAAAGACATCAAAAGATAGTTTTTGGTTGGTAATACAAGTTAGGACAGAAAGTGAATTAGGTACAACATTTTGGACTCACCAAAATAGAATAAATAATGGAGTTTTTTGTTTGAATTTGTCAAATATTAATGGATTGGACAATATTAATATAATTCTTGACTGTATATATTGTATATACTTGTACTTATTGTATGTAGTTTTTCTTATATTAGTTATAACCTTCTTTTATTCTTTTAGACAAAAAAGGGGAAATTGATATATTATGTACCTCAACATATTGTGTACCTCAATATATATTGTACCCTAATAAACATGCCTGAGGATCAGAGGACAGAGCCAGCCACAAGATTAGACATAGAGGCAAGACAGTAGTGGCACACACCCATAATCCTATCACTTGAGTCAGAGACCTATCTGGATTTCTGTGAGTTCAAGGCCACACTGGAAACAGAGCCAGGCAGTGGTGACACACACCTTTAATCCCAGTACTGGAAAGCACACACCCCTTTAATCCCAGGAAGTGACGGCAGGGCGGAGAAAGGTGTATAAGGCCTGAAGAAACAGAAACTAAAGCAGTTCAGCTGAGAGGCTTTGAGTCTGAGGAAACAGGATCAGCTGAGGAGTTGGCGAGGTGAGGTAGGCTGTGGCTTGCTCTGCTTCTCTGATCTTTCAGCTTTCACCCCTGTATCTGGCTGTGGTTTTTTTGTTAAAAAAAAACCATCTAAGATTCAAACAACAGGTTCATCATCCATCTTCCCCACAAGGAGTGAGCTAATACATTTAATCCATATCTGATGCAAACATATAATAATGCTACATGGTTTTTCTAATGTAGACCAGGCTACCCTTGAACTCATAGAGATTTATCTGCCTGCCTCTGCCTCCCACATGCTATGATTAAAGGCATGTGCTATCACACCCAGCTATTTTACCTTTCTAATAGTAGCAATCTCCAAATGACAAATAAATTTTGTTATTTTTACTGATTAGTATGTGCCTAAGTACTTTCTCCTGACATGTGGTATCTGAAGATAACATTATCACATCTGAATCCTATAATGATAATTTTCACCTGAAATATTAAAAAGTATCTCAATAATTCAAGATCAAATACAATGAATAAGCAAAGGTTTGAACTGTCATCTTGTGCCAAAAATGAAAGAACACATATCGAACTGTGTGCCTGGTGCTCATGAAAAGGTGCACATACTTTTGTGCACTTCGGTATTTCACAGCTTGGGCCCTTTAGGTGCTTGTAACTGGTTGATGAGGACCTGTAGTCAAATTTAATGTTTTGTAATTCATATTAAGATATGCAAATTGTGAGCATATTATACATTTTTTAAATTGTATGAACAATTTATAGTAAAAAGGGATATTGCTCAAGGGGCCGAGCAGTGACCTAGGAGCACAGAGTTCTATATGTTAATTTTGATTGTCAGTGTGACCACATGTATAGCAGCCTACTCTCCTTTTATTTTCCATTATCCCTTTCTAATGTGAGGACAGCAACTTTCTTGAATAGTTGGAAATGAGTTCATGAATAACAGAGAGTGGCTAAAATCAACATACACACACATACACCATTGGGAGACCAGTAAGAGTCCAAAAACTTTATAGACATTTTAGACATTGTCACACTTTATAGACATAATGATAAGATTAATGACCCACTGAGATGAGTATATGGAAGCCACCATGTCCAAACCTGGAAAGTTTATTAAAGTACATATAACTTAAGAAATGGGGTGTTTGTAACAGTTTTGAAAACTTCTATCAGAATTCATCATTAAATGAACTTTGCCTTTTGTCCTATGTTTGTCCAATGCTGTGTGTAAATTGCAATGCATTTGTAACACATCTTAAGGGCAGGCCTTTCCTCCTGCTCTCCCTCATAAGGCCTACAGTTGGATCATACATTTAAAGTTCACACCAGGACAACAAAAGTACAAAGGAATGCGTTCAACTTAAAAGTAGGACATTAAAAAAAAAAACAACACACACACTCAATTTTTCAGTAATCTGTAGGGAAAGAATCTGTGTTTGAAGCTCACCTATTCTCCTCTCTGAGTATCCTGAGTGCCACAAAGTACAGCGGTGCCACTGGTGAGTCAGTGATGGAATCTGAGCCTCTCTGCTTTTCTCTGTATTGCAGCATCCATCTTTATGGCTTAATAGTTCTGCAGCATTGAGTTTCAGCAGGGAAGCCATTCCCCACTTGTGTGAGTCCCAGTGTCTTCCTAAGCCTCCCTTGCTTTGTGAAGCCAATATTTAGAAAACTCTAGCAAACTAACACCTGCTAAACATAAATCACGTGCAGAAATCTACAACTGGACAAGCTCGGAAAGAAATAATAGATCAACTCCATGAAGAACCTCACAGTGAATTAAGAAAACCTTAAACTTAATCCTGTAACCTGACAAGCAGTCAGCCGACTGACTTATGGAGAACTGTAGCATGGGAATTAGACTGAACGCCAGATGGCTTCTAGGACTCAAATTAAGAGAAAGGCAAATGGAAACAAAACTGATGCTGATGATAAACACAGGTAGGGAGCCTGACAAGGAAAATGTAGTTACAAAATAACACACAGGACTAACTAATATTTTATACCATATTCCCTTTCTTTTGTTTCTCCCAGCAAGCTTGACAGAAAGTAGTAATGTTTGACTAGTCACAGCCTAATACCAGATGCCAGTTTGAACAGGTGCAAAAACAAAGAACAGGATGCTACCATTTGGAACATCAGCTTTTCTCTTTATGCTCCATATGCTTGGTGGGAGCTCACCTACTACGTTTCTTATTGTTATTTCCTTGACTAGGAGAAGTTCTACTTGACAACACGTAGCATTGTCCCTTCGTAGACTGGAAAAAGTGAAATGACCAGTTAGTTTTTCTGGGACCTATCATAATTTCCACAGCCTACCATTATGAAATGATGCAACTGCTAGAGGACTGAGATCGCCTTGGAAGAAATAGATTGTTCCCTCTATTATTACACAATGGTGAAGTACTGCAGCGTTCTTCCACTGGAGAAAGATAGTGGCAATTGGCATTGCCAATTATCAATGTTAAATGCATGATCAATTGAACAGGGGCTCAACAAACAGGCAGCTTGTTCCACACAGTTGCTTGGTAAATTGGATGCAGGCAGACAGAGGAGCACAATCTCTCTCCTCTGTAGGTGGTCTCTGTTTCATTAGGTTTCCAATTGATGTTGCTGCACAGTAATCCAAAAATGTGTGATGGGAACATCACTCTCATTTTTCATTAGCACTCCTTCACAAATGGACTAGAGGCAGGTACAAAACAAAGATTTTGCCAGGCTTACTTTTATCCTTTTGGAGACTATTGAGTATCCAACATCACTGCCGGGAACTTAGTTTCTCCTCATTTAGAGTCACTGTGGTGACTCATCACAGTTTGATATGATCAACTTCCTTAAGGATGCTGAGAAAATAGAGGGAGAGCAGCTAATCTTCAAAAGAAAGTGATTTAGAAAAAAAAATCAGCTTATATTTTATACTGAACAGTAACATGACCACACAAGTTATGTGGGAAAAGAAAAACAGAGATGAAGCCCATTGTTTTATCAGAGATGTACCAAGCTTGAGGTTTTTTTTTTTGAGACATCCTGGAGATGATCCTAACTGAATTCCTCATTTTCATTTCATAAATGATCACACCTCTGGAAAGCAGGACCCGTGGCTTGTGCTGTCTTCTTTACAGACCGTGCTCAGACACGGTGCACATATGGGTGCTGCTAAATATCAAGAGCTGCAAAATTCATATCCTTTGCATCCTTAAGCTTCTCTGTAAAAAGTTGTATAATGATTCTACCTAGTGTACCCCGCAATGTGTGGCCTTTGGAGAACTTACTCAGCCTTGCTCCATGCGTAGCAGTGGTTCATTTCGTCATGGAAAGCATTGTCCGTTTCTGTTGGATTTTCAGAGACAAGAGGCATCATCTCTACTTTTCTTTCTATAACCTAATGGTAGTATTTACGTTCTTATTGGCTTGAGAGCCTTTCTAATTCCCATCTAGTGAGCCAGCAATACCTCACCATGTTTGATCATGAAACCCCACCTCTCATAGAAGGAAACAGCAACAAAAAAAGGGGACAACAGCTTCATAGTCACTCAGTGCCTTTGTGTGACTCCAGACAATGGCTGCTATCTTCATGCCTAACAATGAACTCTGTCTGTAACAGTGAATTCTTCAGTCGTGGTGTGTATTAGTTACTTATTCTGTTGTTATGATAAAACACCACAACCCAAAGCAACTTACAGAATAAGGAGCTGATTCTGACTTAAAGTTCTAGATAAACTTTAAGTTTATCTAGTTAAAGATAAGAGTTCATTATGGCTGAGGAGCATGACAGCAAGAGGAAGACATGGAGCCGGGCGTTGGTGGCGCACGCCTTTAATCCCAGCACTCGGGGGGCAGAGCCAGGTGGATCTCTGTGAGCTCAAGGCCAGCCTGGGCTACCAAGTGAGTTCCAGAAAAGGCGCAAATCTATAAAGAGAAACCCGGGCTCGAAAAAAAAAAAAAAAAAAAACCCAAAAAAAAAAAAAAGAGGAAGACATGGTACCCAGAGCAGGAAGCTGAGTGCTCATATCCTTGAGCATAGGGGAAGCAGAGAGAGAGCAAAATGGAAGTCATGGGAGGCTTTACATTCTCAAAACCAGGCTTAGTTATCTACCTCCTTCAATTGGGTCACACCTCCTAAACCTCTCCAAACAGCCCCACTGGAGGACCAAGTGTTCAGATGCCAGCGCTAACCACCATACAGTGCTTTCCAGCATAAAGAAAGAAACTGTGCCGGCTAGTTTTCTGTTAACACAAACTGGAGTCATTAGGAAAAGGGAACCTCAGTTGGGAAAATGCTCCCACTAAATTGATGTGTGAACAACCCTGTGGTGTGTTTTCTGAGTTAGTGATGGATGTGGCAGGATCAGCTTACTTAGCTAGTAGTCTTGCATGCTGTAAGAAATCAGGCTGAGCAAGCCATGAGGAGTGGACCAGTCAGCATCATTCCTCCACGACTTCTGCTCGGTTCCTACCTCCAGGTACCTGCCCTCAATTCCTGCCCTGGCTTCCCTTCGTGATGGTTGGTGACTGGGACATGTAAACCGAAAAGAACTTTTTCTTTCATACGTTGCTTTTCGTCACGGTCTGTCATCACGACCATAGAAAACCTAAGACAGAAGCCAGTCAATGCAGAACCCCTGGAGCAATTCTGGCTGTATAGGACCCAAGCTCGTACCCTCTGCTCTTGCTGAAACACAGCTTTCTTCCTGTGTTTCTAGAAATTCCTTTGGCTAATAAGTAGGGAAACACGGTGTCTCCATCATCAGCTTTCACATGTACATAGAATGTTGAATCTCATCTTTTTTCTTTTATTATTATTATCACTTACCTAGCTATGAATCTCAAGGAAAATAAACAATTCTAAAAAGAACACTTTATTTTATACTTTATTTATATAAAAATATATGTATACAAATGTAAATTATATAGTCACAACTTGTATAGTCAATAAAATATATGTGTGTATGTATGTATACATATCTATGTTTATCTAATTAATTTGCCAATGAGTGTTGTACTTCTTTCCCACAAATTTAAGGAGGAATGTTATACTATCTATGGTGAGTCATCTTCATTTTACTTTAAGAGCATTAAGTCCTCCTTATCAAAAGACAATAGCATATTTCTTATAGTAAGGATAAAGGAGAAAAAAGGTAATTAAACAATCAAAGCAGATGCTGAATGTGTTAGTGTATCACACACCACTAGACATATCTCAGTCACTTTTGTAACTTCGTGTCTTCCTAAAGTCTCTTATCAAGTTGTCAGCTATAATACATAGACTTTAAGTTTCTATTAATTAAATATTAAGTTTAATATTTAGTGTGTTATAGCTACTCAGTTTCCTTGGAAAAACATCTTCTTAATTCCTATAATACAAATATTGTTTCTGATAAGATTGATGATATCATTGTGTTTGATGTCATATAAGCGTTTTTTAGTTTACCTTCCTGAAGTCATGCCAGCAGTCAGGCTAGCTAGTTATGCATGCTAGCAGAACTGTGGTGGAATAATGTTCAAATCATATCTCTTCTGTTCAAATGAAGAATCTGTTGGTTGTCACCACAGTGAGCCTTGTCTACTAAACCCTGTTCTCATTGGTGGGTCTCTCTAGCAGGACACCCCCTCCTCACCCACCTGCCTCAGTCACTTAGAAGACAGTCAGGCCTAAATCAAGTCCTTTTAAATTTTGACTTCTGTGTTGACTAGAACCTCAGAAATCATGGACCATCCTTTGAAAAAAAAGAATGTATTATTCAGATAGCAAAGGGTCGGGCATGGCTATGATGTCTTGATGAAAAGACTGGGTTTCCCACAAGTAATCTATGCCTCTTGCAGCCCTGACAAAAGGGGAGAGGTTCGAACTGAAGAGGTGAAGTTACCACACCACTCAGCATACCACATGACATCCGTGACACTGGGAACAAGGACCACAGCAAACAAAAGACTCAACTCAGTCATACTTAAGTAAAGGAAACATCACGGGGTTGAGAAAACCTGAGCTGTTACCCAGCCACACACCTCAGGAACTTCCCTTTTCTGCCCCTGGGAAGCTCCCTGTGGGCTCCAGGGAGGGTCTTACCCCAATCCTGCTTCCAGCCCATGCTGCACAAGGCTCTTCCCCTCCAGTGGTCTCCTTGCTTACTCTCTAATTTAAAAAGAATTCCTTTCCTAATGTCCCTCCTGAACTTGGGAATGAGGGCAGTTTTCCCTAAAACCATGGGTCATGTCAAGAAGATACATCTTTTCCCGATTTAAACTCACAGCTTCTGGTTTCTGACAGGCTGGAGAATCTGGGCAGTTACCCAGTATTTGTACATTAGAGAAACAGAACTTTCAGATTAGATCTCACAAGTGCCAGGGACGTATGTTGGTTTAATGCCTACTATTTCATTCACATAAATTGTCAGGAAAATTAAAACCTTAAATCTTTGCACAACAAAGGAGTTCTGTTACAGTAATAATAATATATATATATATATATATATATAAATCAAGTCTTACAAAACATGACATTTTAGGGAAATAAGGAGTTACACTTTTATTTAAGCAATACTAAGGAAAGATATATGGAATACTTTATATAGGTAACACTTTACATTTTCATATCTAATAGCTTGTCTCACTGTTTTTCTTTTCTTTCTTCTTCTTACATCTTGGGAAAGAAGATGAAACTCTCTCAAGGATTAACAATGAGAGCCGCCCCACCAGTGAGGGACATTTTGGTTGTAAGAGACCCTGAAGCAAGGATTCTAAATCAAAGACATGGAGCAATCTGAGTTTGTATTCAGGATCCTTCTGCCATGGCAGTACTTCCATGTTCTGCTCAGTTGGTGTATAAGGACCACGAAGGAATGTTCCAGTGACTCCAATACCATGCATTTCATAATATACTTGTAGATAGAAAGTTGGTCTATTTAATTTAAATTCTGGTTGTTCTTTAAAAGCAGTATTCAAAAATTTAATTTATCCACGTAATTGACTTAAGTGTTTATGGCATTTCTATTTCCCACCTAGCAGTGAGCAGCATGTTACAAAATAAACACACAGAAAACTACATCCTTTTTCACAGACTACTTGTTTCCCATTTTGGGTAAGAAATATGATATGATAATCTGAATGGCTGTTGAATTTGTGCTGGTGATATCATTACTTTGACTAGATGATTTTTACCAAAATAGATCAAAGTGGTTAGAAATTGTCATTAAAAAATTAGATTACTGTGGTCTTTCCATCTCAGAATAAGAGAATTGATTTGGCTTAGCCTGTGGAAAAGGAATCCCATGGGATCTGCATTTCCTACGGGTTGCAATTGGCTTTGCGTGTGAAGATTACTTTCCCTACTGTCGGCCTCTACATTCAAACCAGTAGCTGGGGCTGAGGGTACAGATTCCACCCACAGCAAACCAGAGAGGGTGATAGGGATGGCAGCACCGGGGATTCTGAGCACCCTTCTGTATGTGTCGCAGGGGTGCAGCATCTCCCTCTTTGTCATAGGGGTGCAGCATCCTCCCTCTTTGTCATAGGGGTGCAGCATCCTCCCTCTTTGTCATAGGGGTGCAGCATC